>JAZHYW010065985.1:0-39341 GCA_037355805.1 Ixodes ricinus
TCAGCAGAACCCATCCTTTGGGAATGATTATCTACGTTAATGCGAATAGCATCAAACGGTGCGGAGTTATGCGCGTTCGTCAGGTGGCCGGGTACACTCTAGGATACGCCAGCCCACTCTTGAGGCGATTCTAAATTTGTTGACACTTTCACAGCCCTGCGCACGATCTCCGCAGCTCCAGCGAACGTGCGTCTGTGTCACTTAGGAAGGCGAGCAAAGCGCACGCGCCATACTGCCACAAACACTGGGCACACAGGCACTGCGCACCGACCAGACGTTCTGCTGGGCCGGTCGTCGAGCTAAGTGACTCGAGATCTCAACGGTACTCTAAACGGTTGCATTTATATCTTTACCATAGGACGCGCTTTACAGCGCTGTCACAGGCTGAACGGCGTGTAGCGCAGAACGGTATCCATGCACGAGGGCTCGCTTCCGCTCTCAGTGAGGCGTGAGCACGGCCGCTGGCGGCCGCTACATCACCCCTCTCCCGAGCGCGGGAGAGGGTGAGCTAGGGGCCGTGCTAAGCCTCACGAGAGCGGAATGAGCCCTCGTGCATGGAACGCGCGCGATGGTAAAGATATAAACAAGTGTTTAGAGTGCGTTGAATGACTGCCTTCATAGCTCTGTGGTTAGCGCGTCTGCCTGCTGATCAAAGGGTCAACGGTTCGAACCCCGCCGGCGCCGGTCTTTTTTATTTATTTATCGACCCGCGGCGTAAGAGGTTAGATAGCCAGATAGATAGATAGATAGATAGATAGATACATAGACGAAAAGTGCGTGAAGTATCCAAAGAATGCTATTCGCATTAAAAATATTGGTAGGTGCATAGCTGTACTATGCTGCATAAATGTACGCATAGCTACGTGTGGGTGGCGACAAGAAATAACGCTTAAGTCGCGCAAGAGAGTCGCGTGAACTGCCCGTGCCGCAGTGGCGCGTGCTCGGCCGTTCGGCCGCTGTCTAGAGCGATGAGCGTAGATTGTGTAATCCCGGCTGCCGGAGCGGTGTCTATATCGCCGTTTGCCACTTCACAAATACAGCGGAGCGGCTTTAAGGGTATTCACACGAGGGAGAAATCCCGGGGATATCTCCCGGCACGCCCGCATCACGAGATGAAAACGCGAGGCTTTTTGCACATCGCAAAGCCTGGCGTTTTCGTCGTTGGATGCGCGTGCCGGAGAAATCCCGGATTTCGCCTCGTGTGGAATACCTTTTAAGCCGGCACAGACTGATTGCGCTAAGCGTGCTGACGATAGTGTTCACCAAATTCGTATAGCACCGTCAAAACGGTTGCTCACGGCAGACGATAAGTAGCTTGACGACAGGTGAGCGGTGCTGCATCGGCGCTCCCCCGTCGCGCTGAAGCGAGCAAACGAGCAAGCCATCAAATAAGAAATTGCAGCAGGAACCACAAGTGTTGGTTGTCAACAATTTGAGATAGCATTCGTCTACGACAACCCCAAGGACGACGTCTAAGACGACGTCGAGGGCGACGTCCTAGAGGACATCAAAAACGGCGTCTAGGACGTCGTCTAGGGCGGTCTCAAAGACGATCTCTAGGATGACTTCAAGGACGACGTCTAGAACAACCTCTAGGACGATCTTAATAACGACCTCTATGGCCGCCTCAAGGACGACGTCGAGAATGACAACCCAGAGAACGACGTCAAAGACTACGTCGAGAGCGACCTCTAGGACGACCTCAAAGACAACCTCTAGGGCGACGTCTGGGACGACGCTCAAAAACGACGTCTAGGACAACCTTTAGTGCGACCTCAAGTAAGACCTTTAGGACGGCGTCGGGAACGACGTTATGGTCGTCAAGTCCTTTGAAGAGCGTGCGAAAGTGAGGAAGTGAGAGAACTTTAGATGAAATGGTTTACTGCGCATACCTACTGCGCATTGGAAGGACAGAGAGTCCTAGAAGTACGGGGGGGGCAGCTAAAGGATCCCATCGCATTGAAAGGACGCGTGTGCGCACTGCGCGGTTCTTGACAGCAGGCATGGTGCGCCGTCAGGGAGCGTGGCAATGCAAATCGTTCTAAAGCACCTCTAAATCGGTCGGTGCTGCGGTGTTTTCCGTGTGTCGTCACTTTCGTGACAACGTTTTCGAGACTTCCATCTCCCAACTTTGCACCCTCCTCACATCGCGGAGAAAGATATTGTTCGACGTAAAAAAACGAGGTATTGTAATGCATAAAGGCGCTGAGTTTAAAGAAAGAAGCCTAAAACAAAACATAACACTGAAATATACTGTAGTGGGAACGCTGGTGCTCAATTTCGTAAGCGTGAAGTTCTGCTTCGACAAGCAACAAGGAAACGAGCAAAAAAAAAAGACAAATTACCGCATAAAAAAATCTGGCGCCGCGTTTGGTAAACGACATCAGGCACGCGCCGCTCGCTCGTATGCTCAAGGACGACGCCGTCCTTGGCGCCGTGCTTGAGGTAGCCCTAGAGGTCGTCCTATACGTCGTTCTCGATGTCGTCCGCTAGGCATCATTGTCAACGTCGTCCTAGACTGTCCTTGAGGTCATGCTACAGGTCGTCCAAGAACTAGTCCTAGACGTCGTCCTTCATGTCGTCTTACAGGTCATCCTAGACGTCGTCCTAGAGGTTGTCCTCTAGGCGTCGTTCTCGACATCGGCCTAGACGTCGTCCTCTAGGCATCGTTCTCGACATCGGCCTAGATGTCGTCCTCTAGGCGTCGTTCTCGACATCGGCCTAGATGCCGTCCTCTAGGCATCGTTCTACGTCGTCCTAGACGTCGTCCTTGAGGTTGTTCGAGGTTCTCCTAGGAGTCGTCCTAGACGCCGTCCTTGACGTCGTCCTCGGCGTCGACCTGAAAGTGGTCCTAAATGCCGTACTTGGCGTCGATCTCGAGGAAGTCGTGCTCGACGTCGTCCTATACGTCGTCCTAAACTTTACTACGTGTAGAAACATTACTCGAAAACATTTCACCCGCGGGACTATAAAGCTTTCGCCTTCCTACACGTAAGCAGTCTCAATTGTCCTGAAGTTTTTTTTTTAGGGTGTCTTTTTTCGGCGCTTGTCTACAATCATGAATCATCTAGGCCAAATTGACACATTAATGCTCAGGTAACAAGCAGCGTCCACATTTTTTTTTTTCAACTGAACATTGCTCTTTTTTCTTGTTTTTGCATTTTTTGTTACGGTTGTTTCGTGCAAACATTACTGGGACCGGGGTCTAAATTTGCATTGGCTGTATACATTGTCCAAGAATGTTTCAACCCATGTAAACGAACATTGGCACCTCAACAACTTCCCATAATTATATCCACGATGTCGTACCCTTTATATTTGTTTATAATCTTTTGAGATTCACTCCCAATCTTCCTTCATAAACAAATTAGATTGTCCAGAAGAGCTGTTTGTGAAGTTGAGACATTTTGACCACAGCAGTCACGGTGAAACCTCGGGCTATTTTATCTACAGCTTCAATGGTCTGGCGATTTCGAATGCTCTTAATCCCGATAATCGATCTCTCTATGCAATTTGACAAAAACAGTTTGGCAAAGAGTGTAGCTAAACCACAAATACCAAAAGCCGTTATACCTTTATTTTACGTGAAAAAAAAACTAAATGGCAGAGACTCCGAATTTGCACGATATAATTAGGTCTTGCCACCGACAAGAGGTAAACACGATAGTCATTGCTGTGAACTGCTGGCTCCCACTGTGTTGGTGCAGGTTGCACCCACACAATGCAGGTTGAAAGACTCAGAAAAGCCAGCTATCTGCTACCACTACTGGCTAATGTAGCAGACACCTTGTTGAAAAAGGCAAAAGGCCTCCAAGCCGACAAACCAGATGTATGAAAGACAAGACCTGTGGTAATCCCTCACCTCCACAAGACGTCACACAATTTAAAGAACGTAGCAAGTCGGTATGGGGTCCGAGTGGTTTTTTTCAGTCCCGCAAAAAATGACCAAAATTTGCCCCATAGTCAACTCGCTAGCCGAAGGTGCCACAAGACACAGGTGCACTAAAAACATGCTAAACCTTTTGTTCCGTGCACTTCAGGCGTGGTGTATAAGATTCCACTCTCGTGTGGCAAGATCTACGTAGGTCAAACATGCAGATGTCTTAATGAAAGACTTCGCAAACATGATTATTCTCTGAGAGCCACAATGGGAGGCCATCTCACAACACATTGCAAAGAGTGCAATTGCAATCTGCTGTTCGGGGAAACAATAACCCTAGAGAGGCACAAAAATAAATTGACCCGCGAGGTTGTGGAAGCCTTCCACATCATATCCGCCGCTAATAAATGCATAGGTGTTGCATCGGTAGCCTTAACAAGCAAGGAAACAGACTTTTTAGCACGGACAATGAAGAACCCGCATGAGTCACGGGTGCCGCGAGATATCAGGCACGGTGACCAAGCGACAGCCGACCACGGATGGCGTGTTCGTCTTCCCCTCTGACAAAGGTGACCCTGCACGAGCCAAGACTGAAGCAAATACACCCTGCACCACGGCAACGTAAAGGCCAACAAAGGTTTTGGTGCTTAAAGGAGCGGTGCAGCGATATTCAATTGGAATGTATTTCACTTTACACGAGCTTACTGGCACTAGTGGGACTCAAGCATACTCGCACGCAATGCCACTGGCCAAGAAACTCCTTTGTTGCGGTGTAATTCCAAGGACAAAAGCGATCATTTTCATTCAATCTCTCCTTTGCAAAATTTTATGACATAACGTCGGGATCGCAGTACACCCCAGTGACGATATTTGAATGCGGTTCATAGATTGGACCCGAGCATTGCGTGGGCACTCGATTTGGGCTCGTGATAATTACTAGCTCGAGAAGCATTCGGGTAGTGGTCCGTCTCCAATCGCTGCAACGACGACAATAGCCGAGCCATAACAATGTCTGGAACTCAGCGCGTGTCCTGTGCTTTGCCAACCCGAGCGCGTGGCTATGATCAACATTGGCGGCATATAATTCACTCCAGATCACGTGGCCGCTTGTTCTGGCTGCGAGTTGAGGGGGTGAACGCTGCTCGTTTTTCTTTAATTTTTTTTCTGGGAACTTCTATTGCGTGTGGTGAAAAACGAACGCGTGTTTCATAGGCCATTAACGTCAGGGATCCGTTCAAAGCGGTATTTGCGCAAAGTAAAAAACAATTGTTGCATAGCCCCTTTAATCAAAGAACCAGTGTCTCAAGCTTGTGCGCGCGAGGGAACAAACGACTTTGTGTTTTATATTCCTGTTTTATACTTCTGCTTCTTTTTCTTTCTTTTGTCATCTTTATGGGGATCTTGACGATATTCTTCCTTCTCTTCATCTTTGTAAATACAGTTGTGAGCAGCGCTCTTTTCTGTCTCTTCTCTCTTCTCCATAATTGTGCGCTAATACCGTTCAAGTGTCTAACCACCAACTAGCCCAGTTATCAGTCCTTTTACAGCTTCAATCATATTTAACACCACCATAGTGTTAAGAGCACACAGAAAGGAGCAAATATTAAGCTGCTACGACAGCGTGCATGCGTTATTCGCAAATCCCGAACTACGAGTACTGATATAATCTTCACGTTAAATCCCATAATTTTACACCGACACATTGAGTCACACTCCGGTCTGAAAAAACTATCCCCAAATTTTAATGTAAATTATAAATCCTTTCAAATATAACAGATTTCACGAAACGTAGGCACACAAAATGTAAAATAAAGCAAAAGAAAAATATTACAAAGGTAACGCACGTTGATGGAAGCGTAAACTTACTACTGTAAGAAATCTACGATGGCCTTAAACAGCACAAATTATTAGTCATACCCCAGCGAAAACAGTTACTATGAGCAATACGGCCAAGGAAACTCGATGGTAGTAACCACTTAAAGAAATCCTGCGAACTGAGCAATCAAACAGTACTTTTGTGACAACATAAAATTACGCCTATATTTGTATGCACGCCACTTGGTTACAGGCGAAATACTTGCCGTATTCTTAAGTTTATGATAATGACGCATTAGTTTAAATTTGAGGGTTCGACTTTAGATGCTCCTGCCATGACAGCTGAAATATTTACATCTGGCGAATAAAGGTAACGTTCGGGGCATCCTAGCGCCTTTTTTTACCCGGTTTGCAGAGAGTGCGATGTGGGCGTAACTTCTGAGATCCCGGGCTAAGGTTTGTTCACGCGTCTGCCGAATTGCGTTAATTGACGCTCCTCACTGCTATTTGTTCATGTGTTTCGTTTAGGAAGTTAAAATCCGTATGGTACAGCGTTCAGACGTTGGAACACGCTCTGAAAATGAGAGCTTGTCACTCTAAGAGTTCTGCTATCAAACGGGTCTGACAGAGCCCTTATTTTATGATTTAAAATGGTGTATCACAAAACGACCCATTTGTACTTCATCTTGTGCATTTCGTTCGATTCTTATTTGGTCTTTCTCGTTTGAACGTTCTCATCAGGAACAAATCAGGTTTTTGGCAACTGGGAACATTTTCAATTTTCCGTTCGCGCTACAGCCGAATAACACAAGTTCGGCATGCTTTTACCGTCGTCATGCCTTCCTTACTTTGCTGGTAAGTCTTAGCTTGTTTGGGCCTCAGCAAGCCATTAGGTATATGTTGGGTCCTTCTTTTTTGGGCAAAACCCGATATTCGCTATATTTACATATAATATGTTTTTTTTTTTTCAATTGCGTTAAACACGATTATTGGCCGAAATCGTGTGGAAACAAACGTCATTTACAGGTTTTTTGACGTTGTAAAAATGTGGATCTCAGTAACGAAACTAGTTAAAAGTGCGCATTACAAAAGCGATGCAAAATATATTCGAGTATTTTTTCTAGGGGAAAAAACTTAATTTTGTGAATGAAATGTTGCAAAGAGGGCACTACTCCACCTACCAAATTGCTCGCTGACGTTCCTCTGTGTTGCGAACGGAAGTCTTAATGTTGAGAAAATATTCTCTCAGTTAATATGTGTCAGAAAATGGGACATGTCTACTATCATAACAGAAACGCTGCACGTGCAGATAATTATCTACGCCAACAAAAAGTTAGAAAAAAATGAATTTAGCAAGTGAGGTTTTATACAACGTTTTAATACGATTATATGCACTTTAATGACAGGTTTGAGTACATAAAACATTCCATGTTCTAAAACCCATCAATACTTTTTATTAAAGGAAGGCAACGATCGGGTGCTCTAGGCGGAACTTCTGAATTCTTTGCCTGTCACAACTATAGAGAGTATTCAGTGGCGGTCATAGCTGAGCTCGCTGCTGCTTTCTTACCACCGGGGAAGAGATAGAGGGGAAAGACGCTTTTGTACGAATTTTGTGAGGCAAGTTAATCTTCTATAACCTTCTAGAGGGAAGATAGCGGCGTTTGGGGAATCCTGGGACCTCCAAAGGAGAATCCCGGTGATAAGAGGATTTCCCCTATACCTCTTTTCTTGAGGTTGCCCGAGAGCTGACGGGACACACTTTCCATTGCATGCGCTGTGAGCAGCTACCTCAAATATGGCGTCCAGTAAATACCCCCATAGAACTTTCCAATAATCGCCTTCTGCGCGCTGGCATCTTTGTCTACCTCCTCTTCTTCAACTAGACAGCACTTGCATTTGCCGCGTCGTCCATGATTGTCGAAAGAGACAGGGTAACTGGAAAAGGAATGTGCGTGTTTTGTGAGCCTTTCAGAAATAGCACGGACGCCGCGCCGGCCACGCTAGATCCATCGCGCGTGGCCGATACGACGCGGCTGGCCCGGCACGCCCGTGCATGTCCACACATGCGCTTGTTCTGCCTCTCAAAAGGACTCCGAAGACATTGAACGAAAGAGGAGACTAGATTACTTCAAAAATGGCAAACGAGCGAATTGGTGAATGAATACGAATACTTGAAAGGATAAAACATCAAGGATGGGTACGGAAACAGGACTTCCTTCATTGAACAAGAACATACATTCGCATAAAATATAAAAACCTTCCCACCCCAAAAAAAGAAAAGTTTCAATATTTTTGAAGAAGGAAAGAGGAAATTGTTAAAAAATCAAGACAATTTACTCTGAATATTAAAGTTCAAAAGCGCTGACCTCATGATAAACTATCCGTATTCCAGTTATCACTTGTGCAAGGAATTCAACTTTTGTCATTATCAGTGATAATGAAAAAGCAGATATAATGTTGTTGACAGTCCCAAAGTGAAATCGGCGATAAAAACATAAAATGTTAAAAAGCACTAGCGTCACGAAGAGGTATCAGTAATCTAGTCAACTCTGGTGTTAAAAATGTGACCTCTGGTTCGACAGTGGAAATGGAGGTAAATAATGTTGTTTTGACAGTCCCCATGACGAATGATTCAGTGATTCCTCTCCCAAATCTGTTGATGTGCCCGCCCAGTGAACTTTTATTAGAGAAATAAGGAAATACTATGATTGGGGGAAAATACTCATTTGAAGTCTTCGATGCTTCCAAGTTGTGATCTCTAAGTCGATTTTTGACGCATCTCCCAGTTTGTCCGATATAGTGACTGCCGCAGCTTAGTGGAATTGAATATACCTTCCTTTTTTCGCACTCTACAAATATTTTAACATGTTTTACATTGCACCCTCTGGGAATGTCGATCCCATTAAGCTTTTCACACATTTTGTTTAGGCGCATGCGACAGTAAAGAGCAACACTCGTGTCGAACTTGGACGCGATAGATCTTAAACGTTGCGCGGAATTGTGCACGTTGAGAATCACAGCGAAACAACCTTTCTTTGTGGCAACAGCTTGCAGAAGTTGTGGGCTGAGAATAAATCTCTCAAGGGTGAAACAAAGTGGGTCTGCAGAAAAGCCTTATTTTTCCAACCTCTGATGCTGCAACTTGAGGCTACATTTGGAGAAATGGTTACACGACTTGGAGAACGAGGACTTGAAAAGAGACTGCACTATGGCATGATTAACTGATTTGGACTGAGCACTGGTTTTAGGGAGGACTGGTTTCTTCGATTTTTGCTGGAAGGCCCAACAAATACCCAAGGAATGAGGATGTAAGAATAGATCCTGAAATTGAATCCTTCATTTTGAAGGATTTTCCTGCATAAACGTTAGTCCCACTGCACAGTTTTTTGAAAACATCAAAGGTGCTGTCAGCGGACAAAACGTTCGGATGAATGACTAGGTAATCCTCGACATACCTAAACGCAAGGCGACCCTGAAAATACTTGTATAACCGATCATTGATAGCACTGTTAACGACCTGTCAAATGTCAAATAGACTAGTGCGACAGTCAAGTCAAATTCCCGCATCAGAGATAACCAGAATACTAATAGCTCATCGTGACGCCAGAACGTTTTAAACTTTTATATTTACAGTAAATTCCCTTTCCTTTTTAACAACTTCCTCCTTTCCTTCTTCAAGAAAGTTTAAAGCTTTGGGGGTGGTTTTTACATTTTGTGCCATTGTATGTTGTTGCTCAATGAAAGAAGTCCTGTTTCCGTCCCCGTCCTCGATGTTTTATTATTTCAAGTATTCGTAGATTACTTCTATCTAGATCCGTTCAGGAAAAAATAACAGTGTTAAATTTCTTTCACGAGCCTTGCGTTATTGTCTTCCATGGCTGCGAATGCACTAATGACTGCAGACTGGCGGTTTGTTTTCCACACAGCGTTAGTTCCCGAGGTGTCCGCTAGAGGACGCCACTCCTCGATCTCCTCAATTCGTGCTCCATCGCCAACATCGTTGTTTGTCGGCAATTTTCTTAGGCAAGTACTTGTATCCGATCTTCACGGAGATCTCTAATGTTGTATTGTAACTTTCTGCTGTAACGAAAAAGCGACAAATGAGAGCGTTACACTTATAGGGAACTATAGAGACCAAGTGAGAAAGGTGAAACAATAACAGGTCCAAATGAAGATGCTTTAATTCCGAAGTACGAAACTGGAAACTGCCAAATGTGACTCTCTTAAAGCAAGAAAACCTTTTTGAAAGTGGTTGTTTTGGAAAGGGCCATGTGAGAAGGCCGAAACGAAAACGGGTTCAAATGAGAAACGTTGAAATGCAAAAGACGAAACGGGAAAGTAACCAAATGCGACGGGTCGAAGCTAGAAGATGTTTTTGAGGATGGTTGTTGTGAGAATGGGCAACATAACAAGGGCGAAACGAGCACGGGCTCGGAATGATAACCACCAACCCCGTAAAGGAATCAGAACTTGTGCTCTTTAAAGTTTGGTTCCTCCTTGGCATGTTGCCTATGACGTGTAGTCGGAATTCAGGTGGATCGACCTTGCTCGAACTGTCCTCTGTAAAGCGTGCTCTTCCTGTTAAGGATGACTCATCGACAGGAAAGCCTAGCCTGGCCCACTATAGTCGGTGACAGAAAATTAAATGGAGGGTCCCGACCCAGTTTCTGCTTCAGCAGAGCGAATGCTAAGAATAGCGAATGCTGAAAGGAGGTCGCATCCTCTCCAGATCATGTTTTAAATTTGCCGTCCGTACTTCCATCCATCCTTTCGTGCGCTTCCCGCTACATTTAGCGGGGAAACTGTTGTTTGCTTAGTCATGTGTTAAGTCACGTGACGTCAATCAGTGTCACGTGACCTGAGATCACGTGTTCTATTCACCGATTAGGTTTCTCCGACAAGTTCGGCAGAGAAACTGGTGACACGATGACCTAACGTCACATGACGTCTACACCAATTCATTTTCTCAGCTAAATTTAGCGGCGATTTGATGTCACGTGAATTCACGTCACGTGACCTATACAGTAATTTAGTTTTCACGGTAGATTTAGCGGGAAAATCGATGTCAAATGACCGGACGTCACATTTATATACCAATAAAGATTTCCGGTTAAATTTAGCAGGAAAATTGATGTCACGTGACCTGACGCCACGTGACCTATGCACGAATTAATTTTCACTGCTAATTCTAGCCGCAAATGTTATGTCACGTGACCTGGCGTCACGAAAGTTATACACAAGTTTAGTTTCTCGTAATATTGTACGAATAAATTCGATAAAATTAAAGGTACTTCGGTCTCCCAAACGACAGTTTAATGTATTCTAGATAATTGTAAACGATCGCTCCTCAAATACTGCATATCAGGCATTATAGGACTTTAAAGATAAAGGTCGCTGCCCTTTTTTCTTCTTTGGCTTGGTAAAGGCAACATGCTTTGCAAAGCTTGTCTCTCTTTCCATACAACGCAATATATAAAAAAAACTTTCCGAAGTAAAAATATACATTAAATGACGTTTTCTTTGCGGACTCGATAATTTCGAGCATTTTGTAAAGTGAGCGTATTCAGAAGATTTCTCGGGCACTTGCGCTCTGAGATTGAGAGAGGTATACTATTTATTTTGCACCATGGGGTGATGTACTCGCGTGATAAATTTTTCGCGATAGCATACCAGTGTTGCGGAATGGGCACCGCAATTCCATTCCAATTCCATTCCGGGGAATTAGAGTTTGCGATAATTCCATTCCTTTCAACTCCTAGGAATGAGGACACTGGCTGGGCCCATTCCCACTCCTGGAATGACTGAATCGTTCCATTCCATTCCTCTAATTCCTAAACGTAAAAATTGGCACCTGACAGCTACATTGTGTTGCCGGCATAAGCACCATAAAGCTGACATTATCAAACGCATAGACAATTGCAAAAAAAAACGCAAAATGCCTCAAAAAAGCACTTATTTTACTAAGCGGAACGCTGGTGGCACAAAGTGTTTGTTTACATTGTACTGCAAACATTGAGAAAGCCCCTTGATATGTCGATGCTTGTTTAAATTTTAAAACATCGGTCTTTCGACCACGTGGCTCGCAACAAACAGCAAAACTTAAATCCACTCATTTGTTTTGGCGAACTTTTTTGCATTCAGTGTGTTCTAGGACGTATGCGGCCAGCGTGTTTGTTTGAGAAGACCATAAACATATCCAGTTCGTGCGGGGCGCAGAAATAAGCCATATTACCGTATTCTTCAAATACCTGCACAGCAATACGGCTAGTACGCTGCTGGAAGCAACTCCATGCACAGTGGCAAGAACACATCCTCTGACAAAGTGCAACCTCTACGGTGCAGCACGAGAGACGTGAGCGAACGAAAGCGTCGCTGTGGTCGGCCCACCACAATTGGCCGAATGCTGACTATGACGTCAGCAAAGCATGTCTCATTGACGGAAATAAGAGGAATGTAAGAACTTCAATTTTGACGGTGTTGGTAGTGTTGCTTTGAGAGCGCTATGATTTCAGGCTTCCACCATGCCCATTACAAACACCATCGAACTTGTTGTTCACAAGGTAATGACGTCACGAAAGGTAACCGAACGAGGGCGCCACCGAAACATCTCGCCGCTAATAGACCATGTCACGAAACTGTCTTTCTGGAGGTCTAGTCAGTTCGGTCACGCGACAGGAGCGGTGACGATAGTCTACTTCACCTTACGATGGACCGCAACAGACAGCACCAGAGCCATCAAAACCAATCCAGTGCCTTCTGAGTGTCGCGTGACCCTGGGGCGCAGCAACGCGCCGTGCACTTAGTCCCCCTCATGGTGCTGGATTGCCTGGGATGACTCGTAGCGTCCACAGCGGTCCATCACAAGGTGAAACACAGTAGGCAGAGTCTAAAGTCAAAGGAAATGAGCGGGAATCCGCTAGCTTGCTTGTAACCCTAACCCACTTGAATGTAAAACATATAACACAGAAAACCAGCATCAGAACAAAGACCAAGTAAAAGGCGGACACACGTAAAAATACAGTATAAAAAATAAGCGTCGGATCAAAGCGCAAGAGGAGAAGAGAGAAGTGAATCTCGCTTTGCTTTAATGCCGAAGCAAACCCAGATTTCGCACTTCAAAGGAGTGCGCGCGAATGAACGTGGAAGGCAGCAGGGTTGGCCGCCTGCTAAACAACGCTCCTCGAACTATAAGAAAACAATAACTGATCATCTTTCGGCGGCGCGCGAGTCAACGAGTCATCAGAGCTCTGCGAGTTATGAGTCGTCCCCCGCTCCCAGATCTCAATCTGTGCGCGCGTGTATTCTCCATGCCTTCGTTTCTTTTGCTTGGTGCTTGGTTTCTTGTTTCGCTCGCTCTCGTGTAACGCCAGTAAAGCCCGTCGCCTGCGCGAAAGGCGCCACCGCCACCCCCCCCCCCCCCTTTCTGCTCTTTGCTTTGACGCTTCTTTTTTGTATTGCATTTTTTGCGTATAAGTCTGTTAGAGCTCCACGCGGGTTAGCTGTTTCCCGCCTGCTCATTTTATTTCTGAGCAACTGGCTCGCTGACTGGCTCAATTTCGCTGGCCGTAAACACTAAGAAAAAAAAATAGAAGAACCGGGCCCATTCCATTCCCATTCCATTCCGCGCAAAAGGCATCTAATTCCATTCCCATTCCATTCCCCTCAACGTTGCCGCCATTCCATTCCCATTCCATTCCGGGGTCGCGAAAATTCAGAATGATTCTGGAATCATTCCAACTCCGGAGTGGCAACTCCGCAACACTGTAGCATACATATTGAGAAATTCTCAAAACTCACGTTCTCGTGAAGATGAAGCCGTTTACAGTAGCGATGCTGCTCTTCAAGTGTATTTTCATTATAAACTAGCCTTTCCTCAAACTATTACATATTTGGGGAAAGTCTAACTTTTCTTCTAAAAACGAGAGTCTTACGACCACACGCACTCAGGTACCATTTAACTTTCTAATTCAAAACACAAGACACATAAAAAAACACAATATTACTTAACTAGATTTTTAGTCTAGGATATTTAAGACTAACTAAAGTCATCCTCATATTCACTCAACAAAAATATACTGATTTAGTAACGTTGTTTTATCTATGGATGCGTAAGCTCAGCAAAATTGTTTAGCTCAATATCAAAGCCTTACATATAAGGTGTGCTTTTCGTTGTTCCAAAATTTAAAAAAATTAACTTCTTTTAATGTTTTTTTTTTGTTCAAGAGCAGATGGTGATCAAGGTGGCCACTAGAAAAAAGGCGACGTGGGTTAATTAGTCAGCTAATTAACTAAAATATCTCAATCAAGCATTTTATGTTTTATAATTTTGGAGGATTTAAGCGTGATCTAAATAAAATCTGGCCCTCCCGTAGTTTCTTTATTTAATTTTACTTCATAATGGGCGCTACGGAGCGACAAACGTAACATTTTTGCGCGACTTCAAACCGAAATCAACTTTGCGTTGTACCTCCGGCATAGATACACACACGGCTCTGGGCCATAGCTGC
This sequence comes from Ixodes ricinus, assembly GCA_037355805.1. Classification (NCBI taxonomy): domain Eukaryota; kingdom Metazoa; phylum Arthropoda; class Arachnida; order Ixodida; family Ixodidae; genus Ixodes; species Ixodes ricinus. Next base: position 14,206 of record JAZHYW010065985.1, read on the forward strand.
CGGTTTTGCTTGCGAAGCAAGCAGAGGGACAAATGACCGCTTAATCCTCTTCTAAACAAATTTTAACGACCGTTGCTTTGATACTATGGCACAGGTATTATAGGACCTATACGGTTGCTAATAAATATTTTGTATTTACGTTATCTGAAAACTAGGATGCAATAATAAAACCCCTTGTTCACTTTCAGCAGTCATAATAAAGAAAAATTAAGACATTGAGAAATGCAAAACGTGTATCACAAAAAAAATCGTTTTACTTCGACTATTTTCGACATTTAATTCCAACTCAGTCGAGTTATCCACGTCAAAAGAAAATATCAAGAAGGAACAGTGCGTTCCACTACGGCACATATTTCACATTTTCGAAAAGATTCTCGTATGGGATTTTTATCTCTACGAGGTATATGTCTCGTTGACTGTCAATAAGCTATTGGAGGGTGAGCCTCTCGTTTGTATTTATTCCTTTCATGAGTTAGGGACGGGCATGACGGGTTATGGTGGACGCGAAAGCCGTCTTATACTATACAGGGTCTGGTATTTCGCGGGCAATACCTGAACGCGACTGGGCTGGAACGCTGCTGCCAGTTGAGATTCAATTGTAAGAGAGCACTTCAGCATAAATACCTGAACGCATTACTCACATACGTTTGCCTGAAACTTAGCTTTCCATGTTTACAAATCTTATTTTAGGGAGTAGCACTATGCGTACTCGTATTATATAATGTATGCGCGTTTGATAGATGTTACAGGACCATCGATGTGTGAGTGTGAAAAGCCTTACCCCAATATTAGACGAAGATTATTGTTTTAATACAAGCATTGCTTTAGTATACGCGATTCACCGGACATACTTTCAGGCACGTCTTTTAATATTACATATTATTTTGTTAATATTCTATTTTGATGAACTACTTCTTTTTCGCAGTACCATTTAGTACCGTGCTCTTATTTCGCTGTGCTACTTTGTTTGTGTGTAGTTTTAAGGCCATCCAATTTTAGCACGTGTCACTGTGACCTTGTGGCGTGCTCTTTTGTCGTAGGCTGTTCTTTCGTGATGTTTTTTTTTCAAAAAAACGACGACACACTTTGTACCCTGAACACAAAAACAGAAGAGAGGCATTGAATCGGGGATTAGATTTTGTAATCAACTCTCGCATATTGCTGTGTAGTCTACAGACGAGCGTGTTCCGTGTAAGGATGGGTCTGAACACTTTGGGCCTCATGCGGAGCCAAAGTTTGTTTGACTTTTTTTTGTGAAGATATAAAATAGTCGATAGAAACTTTTGAACACACCACAGACGGCAGTCCTATAATAACAACAACCTTTTTTGTCTGTGTGCATGACCAAGTTAGAGATTATGAATCGCTGAAAAGCCTAGCCAGAAAATATTCCGCACCATCACTTTTGCCGTAATACTAGACATCTGACCAGGGCACAGGTGAAACTGCACCAATCCCCAATTGCTCAATCTTTTGTAATGATCTGAAGTCACGCGCGATGAGTGGGAACAAATCAAAGACGTTTATTGGGCAGTCTTGATTTTGTCCACCCAAGAAATGAAAAAAGGAAGATTAGGCGATCATGTTCCTGCTGGAATCCTTTATATCATCCTCTCGCGGTCGGCGCCTACGACAAGTGGTCGTTCCCGCGTGCCCAGTCCACACTAGGCGTAAAAGTATGTTCTATCACGCACATGGCTGCAAAGCTAATGGTTTGGGGTTTCTCCCTGTACCCTAACGAGGCGATGGCGTGAGTCGTGACGGGAACCGAACCAAAATCTGCGCGGTCGCTGATTCCAACTCTGCTCATCTCACTTTGTCCGCGTCTGTCCAGAAGTGTTGACGGATCGGGAAGAACAGCGCAAATGACCCCCACGATATCTGATGACTCACCGACACGAACGATACGGATCTGTTTGCGCCGGTGTTTGTGCTCGCGCCAATACAGAGCTCAAAGCCTCTGCTTTTAATTGTGGGCTCTTAGACATACTTAGTTGAGGGAGGTGGTACTCACATTTTTGAGGGGCCTCCTCTACTTTATTGGGAGCTGTTTTTAGGAACCTAAAGTCGTTCAGCGAACGTTCAATACATGTCTTTTGTAGAGGGAGAAAAAACATTTTGTTGGCACTTATACATCTTCAATGGAAATCTATGCTGGTAGGCATCCACTTGGTGTCACGGTATCATAAAAAATTAGAATGGTAGAACTTTTTCTCAGATATACGGAATACTTTTATTCAATGCTTTCATAGCGTGAACTTGATCACCCGTATAATGATGAAAATACGAGCGCGACATCTCCCGGGAAATTTATAGGAGTACTGGTCGCTCACATACGGGAGCTAGAAATTCACCCTGCACATTATCTTTTCTTCGTTTTTATTACAAAATCCACAATAAAAAATATAAATGTTTTATATTTATTTTTATATACTAATAATTATTTATTCAACAGGTGTAACTATAAGATAATTTAAAATATTCAAATATATGCCCCCTTAGCCAGCCCAGAACTTGTAACGAATACAAAATAGCATACCCTTTCGCAAACTGAAAAATCACTGACACCTTTCCCCAAAAAAATGACACCCTCATCTTCTTTTTATAGAAAAAAAAAATTTCATTTTTACAAAATCATAGCGATTACTAGCAAAGCACAGCAAGCATAAAGTAAAGCCCATAATTGTTTTCTCCAACTGAGATTAAACATGGTCATGTTCGAAATTTCCGGGAACAAATGAAATTATAAACACGTGGCGAGTGTACATACTACACCGGTTCAAAATAAAACAACGAGTACGCAGCAGGAGTAACAAGAACAAACCCAAGACCAAGTAAATTTTAGGCAAACAAGCCGGAAGAGGAGGACATTAAAAAGAACAACAGACAGAAAAATACAAAATATTCTACGAAGTTTCTTTTTTTCTTTCCTGTACGCATTTATTTTATTTACATCGTTGTTAGTCTGGTTCCTGGTTTGGTTGCTTCGTCGTTTGTTTTCTTGAAGCCCGCTCGGCATATTGCTAATTTGTTCGTTGCATTCGTGCAGCTGAAACGAGCAAGAGAAGCTGAGCAACTTTACGGCCGATTGCATCTCCGCTATAAAAATCGAAGGAACAATGTAGCCGCAACCCCCGCGGGCACCAACGAACACACCGTTTTCTTACCAATTTCTGCATTCGCTATATATGTAGAGGTAAGTTTTACTCATATAGATCTTTGATGGTTCGTTCTTTTTGAATAGTGTGCTGTTCGCGTACTCCTCGTCTTCGTTATCGTCGTCTGTGATGTTGTTCTTGACGAAGTTAACTTACCCCGCTTTGTCACGCACACAAACCCCTTAGGCGTTCCTCTCGTGCGCAAAAATGCAATGCAGTCTCTTTCCACGAACGTTGCAACTACACCCTGCTGCGCCTTGGACCAATCTGAATTTCGTTAGGAGCGCCATCAACAGTTTCTGTACCGTGTCCTTGTTTCGGTGATGGTTATCTTCGCAATCGTGCAAGAAACACGGGGCTTCTCTGTTATGACGCATGCGCTTGCCGCAAGCTCCACTTCCTTGCCTCGAAGCAAGTAGTGACTCGTGTCTATGTTTTTGTAGGGGGCGCGGTATCGAGTAGATAGGAGAATAGTTTTGCCATCGTGGTACAACAATGTTGCTCGTTGCGGATTTTTTTTTTACAAGTTTTAGGAATCGCGCTTTTTTTGGTAGAGGGGCGAGATAAGATGCACGACACTATATGACACGGCGCAATGTGCTATTAAAGTTAAAAGGTTAAAAACACCATTTGAATGGGCTCGCTCTTTTTTTAACTACGTTATGTACAGTCGGCACGGAATGAAACGTGAACAAGGAGCGCATGGTTTTCGACCCACGCTGAGTCACCTAGAGACGCAACACCGAAGGTTTGGATGCACTGAGCAAGAGTCTAAGACATAGAAGGAGGAGCCATCTTCTTGCAGCTCCCATCTGGTTCAAGTGGTGCAGCATCTAGCGAAAACCATGCACCCACTGTTCGAGTTTCATTCCGTGCCGACTGTACCTCCATAATTCTAGTCGCAGTCAAAAGCCACAATCCCTATCACTTTAAGTCTGATCACGGCAATCCGGTGCTGCCTAAAGTCCCCTGATACTTCCTTTTTACGAGTAACGACAACCAACGCAAATGACAAAGCACATTCCGCTCGAACAAAATAACGTCATTCACCTCAGTCCTCCGCTGTGCGTCGCAATTCGATTTCTGCACCGTCACAGTGTCGGCTCTTCAAAAAATGTCGCCACTTGTAAGCTCTTAAAGGGTAACTGCAAAGAAAAAAAGTGTATTTTTAAACAGCCTAATTAGGACAAGCATGTCACAAAACAATTTTTCCGCCAAAAACAAATTTTTTTACAGCAATATTTATTGCGCAGGACTGATTTTAGTTTGCGGCTATTTCACCCGTTTTGAATCGCGCGCCACAAAGTTGCTATTAAACGTCACAGAGTTGCTGCTATACGTCACGGAGTGACGTATACCAGCCACTCCGCGGGCGTCGAAAGAGCGGGAGTTTCAAATGCGGAGAGGTTGGGACTCCGACTAAATTACGTCCTGTGGCGTAAATATTGCTAGAAAAAATTTGTTTTTTCGCGGAAGATTTGTTTCGTGACATGCTTGTCCCAATTAGGCTGTTTAAAAAAACACTTTTTTTCTTTTGCAGTTACCCTTTAACTAGAAACTTTAATCAAGGTAAATCAAGCAGCGCTCAAAAACTGCATTGTCACTGCACTTGTCGTTTTTGTTCCTTTGCTCTCCTCGACTATACGAATTATGCAGAGTAAATGCGCCATTACCTTGAGATTTTTGTTTTTTGAGTGATCGGTTTAGCCAGTGATAGGAAACGCTCAAAGACGACGAGTACGTGACGGGGCAGTTTTGACGCGGATCAATAGGCTCCAATGGTCTGTAGCGTCTACTGTGGTCCGACTTACTGTTCAAGAAAGCCTACAGGATAAGCGAACGTTAAAAACATTATAGAAATACGAAGTCAATGAGAAATCAGTGCGCTCCACTGGTTTCACCGATGAGAGTAGAAGTAAAGAAAAATCACAAAGGCCGTTACGTTGCACTTTGTCTTGCTGTTTGATTGGCCCCGCTGTTAGTAGCATTGGCTCTACGCTCTAGTAACTTGAGATTGCAAAGTGGTATGGGCGACTTTAGTGTGTGTGTGTTCTCTGGTACGATTTTCTCGTAACCTTATATTTCGACTTCGAATAAAAATAGACATATTATTTGATGCGACAGTACAATGTTCAACTAATATTTCTTTATCTTAGTTTTTAATATAAACGCCACATATTTGTTTAAGGAAAAGTAATGATGCTCTACATTCAATTAAGCGTCAAATTCAATCACCTGTTTGGCATCAGCAAAAGCGTCAGTACAGCCTTTGTGAAAACCTTTAGCGACGAGAATGCCTTGTCCTTTGGGACACGTCAAATCCGACCTAAAATAACGGTATATTGATAAGAATAACCAGAGTCTATCTTCGAAGAAACCAACTTTGCGAACACGAACACTCTAGCAAACATCAGCAAGGACGTTCTCGAGGGCGCGAAAACGTAAACTGTACGTGTCTGAGAGAAATTCCGTGCGCCGTGCGCAAAAAGCCACAGAATGCAGGTCACCGCAACGTCCGATATTTCGGTCACGGCGACAAATATTTTCAGATACACACATTTTGAGAGAGCGGAGATATACGAGGAAGAAGCGACAAAAAACAACCAAACCTCACCCCCTAGCAGCACGAGAAAAATGAGTGACAACTCGTGCTTTCTTCAAGTCATTTGTATCTGCGTTGGCCAAAACAAACTTGGAGCGTTGGCATAAAGACTAGCGATGAACAGACGAAAGGTTAATAACAAAATTTTGAATAAAAAAGTAAAAACAAAAATCAAGAAACTGCGGGACGACGATTTTTAAAGATGCTTCAAGAACGCAGTTTATTGTTCTACTTTCTCAAAGGGGAACAAAAATGCTTTGACTGTCCTGAACCGTAATTTTTTCGTAAAGTTTCGTCATATGTTTTTGTTTCTTCTTTTTCGTGGTCATTTCTACAGAGCTCAAAGCGCCACCAAGTTAGAAATTTCTTCAAAGCCGGGCTTCGCTGAGTGCGTCAGGTGGGGTAGGATCGAGAGCCCTATACAAGGCTCATGGAACTATATTTGTTAAACTTCTTCCATCTTGACAACTAATGCTATTTAAATTGCTTATATGGTACCTTTTAAACAAAAAAAGTGACGCCTAAAACAAGCCCTTGACAATGAAAAAAAATATTGTCCGACAGACGTCTTTTTTTGCCTCGGTATACCGAATGTAGGACTTTTTTTTTAATATAATGAATTATATTAGGACGCACGCGCGATCTAGATTTAGCACTAGCAAAATATTAGCTTAGTAATAACATGCAAAATTTAAATACATACGCATTGGTCGGTCGTTTTCCGGCCTCATTTTAGGAAGTGATATAAGAGGATCACCCCGTTTTGCCTTTGAGTTATCGCTGCGTAAATCAGAGAGAAAAATACTATATTTTATCGCTCCCAGAAAGCATAACGAAGAAAATACCATACTAAAACTAAAAACACAAAATCACTGCCTCTCCTTTATGCCAGTGTCATTCCGTATAAGAGCAGTAATTTATTCTTAAATAACAAAACAAATGGACGTTAAAAAAATATACATCGAATGTTAATAAAAAAAAAGTTGAATATCTTTCTTGATTGATTGAGTTTTTTAGAATGGACCTGCGAAATGCTGCAATCCTGACGCGATTCATTTCAGAAACCGTTGACTCACGCACTGGATCTGCAGTAAAAAAATATATTGACAAAAAAGAAGCTTTGTCTAATTGAAATTGCCATTTTTTTTAGAAAACAAAAACGACTACAAAAGGCCCGAACGGACGGAACGTCATACTTCTCAGTTTTCAACACATCCTCCTTTATGTCAGAATCGGAAAGAAAAAAAGGACAAAGGAGCTCATTGTGCTTGCTATGTCGTTTGCGTGTATAGTTAGTTTTAGTTCCTTCAGCTACTTTTTTTTAATCTCGTCTCTTCCCTGCACGTCAGTGCATGCCGACGGATTGAGAAATTGCGTGCGGGGTAACGATTGCTCTGGTAAACAAATGCGAATTTTCTCGGTTATAGTTGTGTTCAGAAATGTGACATATGCCCCCGCATTAATTCCAGACCGCATAAAGCTACCATCAAAAAATAATTAAAGTAGATTTCGCCATTCGCCCTTGCCATTGAGAAGATAAGAATCGTAAAATAAATCATTTAAGGTCAATTCAAGGTCAGTTCAAGGTTGATTCAATATTAATTCGAGGTCGTCGTTAAGGTCGAACACCAACAAGTTACTTCATAAAATATATTCATCACAAATTACCCCTTATTAATTGGCACTATGAATTTGCCACCTAGCTCTGCCAATAAAAGTGATCTTTTATGGTATTAAAAATAACCTTTCCCCGCCATTGTCATAATTATCTCCTAAGTAATTATCCTTATATTTATCCAATCATAAACCCTTTATTGCCTTAGTTAGCAACGTCGTACTCATTAAACTCACTGCGTTTCTTTTTTTTCAATTAGGACCGGAAATAATGTTTTACTGAGTTACATACGTACTCATTTATCGCATTATCAGTGTGTTGATATTCATGGTTCCGAATGTTATTACTGCGAATAAAAACATAATGGGAGTCAGTAGCAGTGTCGTTCTGATCAATTATTATTGCTCTTTCAATTACCGAAAAAGACATAAAGGTCATGATCAGTATTTAAAAAAAGAAATTGGGGGATTTGTGGGCGATATCATTGAATGAAATATGTGACACGCAGCAGTGGGAAACGAGGATTTTAATTCTTGAAAACGTTAATCTAAAACAGTTCTCAAATTCCAGAAGAAACTGCAGGAACAAATAATACGTGCCAAACGAAAAGCTGCATGCACAAAATAAACAGTTTTAATCGATAAGGCAATTCGGAACGGCGGTGGACATGAAAATAAGAACCAATAAGGAGACAGTGTTCGTTTAATTATCTTAAGGTATCAACCCAAGGTCGTTCTAGTTGTCCTTCCGAAACGGTTTTCTGCGAGACTGCCGTCGCTGAAGCGAGAGACGTCTTGTCGAATCTTCGCGAGCGGCTGTAATAAGGAATGACGAAGAAAAAAGAATTACGGTTGGTGCACGACTGTAAAGAAAACTATTCAAGCAAATAAAAAGAAAGAACACAAAAAATGTAAAAAAAGCAAAATTTAATATTAAAACATTTTTTTGTTCGTTTTTGGTTTAACTTTGTTGCAGTATAAATGGTCGTCGGACTATGCTAACGATTAAATCGATTTTAGTTATCATTAGAATAAATATGGTTCGAGTTGCTCCTCTAATAATTGTTTCGAGTCAACATCCTGATCGAGGAGAGAAAGAGAGAGAGAGAGAAATATATCAAAATAGAGAAAGAAAGACATATAGTAAAAATTAAAAGTCATGTCGGTTCGGCTCCCACATAACTTACCATTATCCTATACTTCTCTTTCGTTATTTTTCTTTTCATTCCTAAATACAAAAAAATCGCCTTTTTGTGTTGTCATTTTTCTAACACGTTTGTTATATTTCATTTTGATCCATATACGATTTCCAATACTGTTTTATGTTGCCTCTCAATCGAGACACAGATTTGCATAAAACATCAGAGTTTAATATCGATTTCAAATATTTCATTGTCGGGTGAGGCTTAAGTCCTCACCCGTCACTGGAATCAATTCGTCGCATGGGCGACATATAGAACAAGGCAGTAGTTACGCCACCAGGGTGGACATGCACGTCCGTTCGCGAAAGAGCCGCTTATACTGAGAGAGTTTGGCCAACTGGCGGAGCTTGTTGCCCGCTAGAACCAGCTGATTTCGCGATAACACAAAACGGCATTACTTCTTTGTTCTGTTTATTTCTGAGAATTCACATAGACTTTCTTTGAGTCAGAGCCACAAAATGCCGCACATAAATAGTCATCTCCCGGTTGTCAGGCTACATAGGAGGCTATATTGGGCAGGAGATGGCGTCCCTATGTCCAATGCACGGTGCGAGGTGTAACGGAAGTAGGCTCAGCCGCGAACTCTTCTCAACCAATGGGGGGCTCGTCAATGGGTGCCACCGTTAATTTTGGGGCAAACAACCCTCGGTGCCATGGCATTTCCGTGGCAACACTTGTTCGCCCCATAATTTTATGGCGGCGTCCACTGAATTGGTGTGAACAGGTGAGATTTGGAGCTCATCACTTGCCTGACCAGTAGGAAGTCCGCGTGTAGCGGACGCTCTCGACACCGCGCCTAAAGCGTCGTCTAGAAGGAGTCGTCATAGCGCGGCTTCGGAAAGCGATCGCGTGACAGTCGTCGTACGCACAAACGCTGAGAATGGCATCGCGGGTTGAGAAAGCCGTACAACCCCTGCTTCGAGAAGTTGTTGGTTTCACTCCGCTGTGATAAAAAACCGGGTTCGCTTCAAAACATCTTTTGGTGCGCCGATCGAATCGATAGCCAGCGGCGATAGCGAGCAGACGAAGCAGACCGCAGGCACGGAGCAGACGCAGCCTAAGCCTAACGTAGTCGATCGAGTGGTGAGCAGATGCTAGGAGCTTGGTTGAATTTAGTTTGGATGAGAGCCCGTCGGTGCGCAAGGCAGTCTGGGATTGGGTTCGTTTTCCGGCGTCGCTGGACAAGATGTCATGCCGGGTCCTGCCCTGTTTAAACGTCCTTGTCAGACTACGCTGCTGTAGTTGCCAGGCTGTGGAAATCTCCTTAAAGGAGCTGTGCAACAGTTTCAGTGCTTTGCTTAACTAATGTGAGAGTTGGTGTCTCGACCTTTCTGGAGTAAAGAACAAAAAACCTCTTTTGCCTGCATGTCCTAGTTTTTATTTTAAAAATTGACAAAGATTGAGGTTTTCGGCGCCTCTCAACTTTTTCACTAACTTCCGAGTCACGTGCGCTGTGGCGTTAATGGGGAAGGCGCGGGGTTCCGGTGAAGCTCTCTTTAGAGCCATCAGCGAGCAGCGAGAACTCATCCGCTCTCGACCGCGTGACCACGTGCTGGCGGGCGCAGCCAGAAAGTAGGAAAGTCTCATCCGGGTCCGGCCATACCTGTCCGGCCCTGTCCCCCCTCCGCCTCCGGCTTCTGGCGGCTGTTCCGCTGCTGACGGTTTTGTGGACCTAGGATAGATGGCGCCACTGAAACCCCGTATAATAAAAGTTTTGTCGATGATACCAGGTTTTTGACGCATTTATATTTAAGTTGGAACGACAAGATTTATGGAAAAGTTACCTTTTATCGAGCAGGTATTCCCGACAACTTGCTATCTTCCTACAAGACCCCCAATTGACGTCATGCCACGTGTTTCTCATGGCCGCCGCTCACGGCTGCAGGTCGAGGAATATTCTAATTTTTGCCTCGCAATTAGGCGGCGGAATTGCAACATTTGGAAGTAAGGAGGTATGTTTTCTGTCCTTTGTGACAAGGTGAACAATGTCAAAAGTAGAAAACGCCAATCCTTTCAACGTTAAAATCGTTGCACAGCTCCTTTAAGAAGGCCAGACTCTCTCAGTGTAAACGGCTCTGGTTCGCAATTATAAATCTCCCCACTACACCGGCGTTCCTCCTTCACGCCTGTACTTCTCGGCGGCCGCGTGACGTGGCTCAGGTCCTCCGAGTTTCGCGCGCTCATTTTGCCCAGGGTCACCGTTGCCGTGTTGTCGCGCTATCTTAGATGAACAGCCTTTTTCATGAATTATGGACTAAATTTTCCTTTCTTACTTGAATTCTTACTACGAACAAAACCGCAATTTCTCCTGTTTGGTGGATCGACGGTTGTCATCTTCCTTTTCTGAATAGACGAACACAATCTTTGCAAACAAGCCCGTTTTGCCCAGACCAGGTGGAGCGCTGCGCGTGCGCAGAAACCAAATTCGCGAGGAGTAAAGCGTCTGCGCATGTACAGTACTGACAGCAGCGCCACCGTAGTGGCGTGAAGTCATTGAGTTGAGTTGGTCTATACACAAAAGCAGAGGCATGCAGAAATGCAACCAAAACCAAAAGTGCTAAATAGTGTGTTTGTAGTCATGTAGAACCTTTATTAGCATAGCGATGCGAACATGTAATACAAGATTGTATAGAAAATATAGTTTAGAATTAGCTACAAATTGTTAACAACTTTCAGTGTGCATCCTTATTTTTTAAATAGAGATTTCAATAGTTTTTTCTTCTCCCCGAATGTCATTGTAACCATTTCATTTTTTAGACATTTTATTAAACCTATTTTTTATGGTTTTATCCTCTTTGAGTCCTGTCGAATTCGCGAGTGACATAAGTTATGATGCGTGAGTGAGTTCTTGTGCTCAACTCTGACATGAGTTCTTGTGCGCAGCTTACGAAAACTAACGTCAGGAAGGTATCTTCTAAGTTATGCGATCGTGCGCGTGCCACGCACATCGTTGTACAGAATTACTTGAGTTCCTGATATTTCTAGCTATATTATAATCATAGCGATGTCAGGAACTCCAAAATACTTATAGCGTTATACTCTGGAGGCGGAATGTTTTTTTGGTGTGCAAGAAAAAATCTCCACCGCCATATTCACAAAACAATTTGTCAAAAAGCAAATTTTAATTTGCCTCCTCGGAATGCGATTCTAGGGGTCGTGTGTATTTATAGCAATGGACAGTTGCTGAAAATAAATTTTTAAGATATTGAAATTGTTCAAGCGAGTGTGTTTAGCAACTGCTAACTTGCAGCAGTTTACCTCAAGACAGCAACTGGCACACAAGGCTTCTTCTGTGTGGGCGTAGGAATGAACCGTAGTCTAATCCGGTGCGGGTAGAATGTGAGGGAGAGGATGAGGTGATAGCGCGGGGGACGTCAAAGCACCGAGCTCTGGTTGGAATGATTAGTGGATAGACGCAAAGCTAGCTGCCTTGGTCTCCACTCAGTGTTCGAACTCGGACGCCGAGCGCTAGACGGCCGGACGCCACACGCCGGAGCTTGACGACTTGACGGCTCGGACCCTTTAATTAACCCTTTTGAGTGCTCGGTGGGAGTAGCAGAGTACCGTTGCCCGAAACCCCTTGCTTCCCGTGGCCCTCGCTGTCCTGCATTGACCGAAAGCCACGGGCGGCCTCCCTGAAATACGCACCTCGAGAAAACCGCATTTAAAAAAAAAAGAAGGCCACCTATCCTCCTTTGTAACGTTTAAAACTCCTCACCCCACTCCAGAAGTCGCGTTCAACACCTTGAAAAAGCGAGCAGAGCGTTGAACAAGATAAACCCGGCAAGCGGCTCGTCATCGGAATGGTCTATACTCTAATGCCCTGTTCGCAAACAAGTAAAGCTGCGGTCGTACCGCTCAAACATTATACAACAGACAGTCTGCAGACGCTTCGTGGGGCGTGTTTCTTTATTATACGACGGGGCTGGCCAATTGGCCATAAAATAAATTGTCTGCAGACATGTTGGAAGCAAGAAGTACGCATGAAGCAAGCATGCTTCGGATATTTATTTATTTATTTATTTATTTATTTATTTCATATACCCTCAGGGCCAAAGGCATTAGAGAGGGGAGTGGGTACAATGTATAAGTATAAAGTTTAAAAAAATGCAGTGGTTATTAGTACAGTAAATTGACTCTTAGTTATACAATGTTAGCTATGGCGTTCTTGAACTGCTGGGGATCTTTGATTGTTGCTGTCGGGGCGGGAAGGCCATTCCACTCCACTGATGTGCGAGGAAAGAATGACTGAAAAAAAGCATTAGTTCTACACGATGGAATCCCGACTTTATGAACATGATCTAATCTAGATGAGATGTATTGGGGGGGGGGTAAAATATGTTGGGCGCGCAAGGAGGGATGAAGAAACAGTTTGTGAAAGAGACAAAGACGAGAGGTTTTGCGGCGGGATGTTAGGGATGGCAGATCAAGGTTAGATTTCATTGTACTGATGCTTGCAGTTCTATTATAGTTAGACAATATGAAACGAACAGAATTATTTTGAACCATTTCAAGTGAGTGTATCAAGTTTTCGTGGCTTGGATCCCAAACTGAAACGGAATATTCGAGTTTAGAGCGAATTAGGACCTTGTATAGTAGTAGTTTTAGGGATGAAGGTGCTTTTGCAAAGTTACGTCGAAGATAACCCAACATGCGGTTAGCGTTATTAATAACGTACGAGGTGTGAACGCTCCAAGTTAGGTTAGATGAAATGTGAACACCAAGGTATTTATAAGAAGATACGGCGTCTAAAGGCACATTATTAAGAGAGTAAACGGGTGAGTTAATATTTTTTCTAGAGACACGCATAAGTTTGCATTTGTTAATGTTTAGTTCCATGCACCATGTTTTGCACCATACAGAGATGGCGTTAAGATCAGATTGAAGAGTGGTTATATCGTTATCACATAAAATTTCCCGGAAAATTACACAGTCATCTGCAAACAAATTAATATGGGAAGAAACACAAGAAGAGAGGTCATTAATGTAGATAAGAAAAAGGAGAGGGCCAAGCACAGAGCCTTGGGGCACACCAGAGTGGACGCCACTTGGGGGAGATGTGAGGCTGTTAGCTGAAACGAACTGAGAACGGTTAACGAGAAAATATTCAAGCCATATAAGAAGTTTGGGATAGAGATTAAGCTGACTTAATTTAAGAAGTAAAAGCTTATGACACACCTTATCAAATGCTTTCGAAAAGTCTAAAAAGATGCAGTCGGCAAGTGATGATCGGTCAAGAATGGCGTTTAGTTTATGAGTGAAAGATACCAATTGAGTTTCGCACGAATAAGTTTTACGGAAGCCGTGTTGTGAAGGAGTGAAAAATGAATTCGATTCAAGAAAGTTAGGCGAGGTTAGAAAACAGAATGTGCTCTAAAATTTTACATGGGATGCTTGTGAGCGAAATGGGTCGATAATTAAGGGAGAATTCTTGTTACCTGATTTGTGGAGTGAAACAACCTCTCCCACCTTCCACTCAGCAGGGAGAAAACCATCGTCCAGGGACTGTTGGAAAACTTTTGATAAAATAATAGAGGAATAAACACTGGTACTTTTTAAAAATTTTGGGTCAATTAGATCACAACCAGGGGCAGAAGATTGTTTTTGTGATCTAACTATGCTTTCAACACCACTGGGATCAATAATAACAGGAAACTTTGCAAGGTAATCACATGAGTTTACATGGGACATCAGTAGTTACGGAAAAATTGCGTGAAATTATATCATTAAGAACGATGGCACATTGATTAGTGGGCATGACATTACCATCACTGTTGACGATTGATATTGTTATTATGTTTTGGGTTAATAACACGCCAAAACTTTTTTGTGTCAGTTGTATACTTGATGCGTGTTCGTTAAATAGTCCTAACATCATCTCTGCTGCAAACACCGCGTCTTTTTGAATAATGCACAAGCATTGAGACTGCCCCGGCACCGGGCAAGAGAAACGCTTAATTCGGCACAAACTGGACAATCCTACGGCTCTTAAAAAAATTGAGCGAGCGTGTATCCAACTTGTATACCGAATTGTGAATTCAGTGAATAGATTACCTATTGAGATTGTATCCACCTTTCTATCGCGTTTCTTCAGCTAATTGGCCGACCACTCTGGATCGAAAGGCTATAGACTAAAATCTCTGAGATTTAGATAGAATGTACGTAGACTTTCTGTTCAATGTTAAGAGATTTTAGTTTATTCCTTTTATATCCAAATTGACGTGCCAATTATCCGAAGAAAGTCGTTAAAAATGCAGATACATTGTGGGTAGGATATAGGCCTAGAATGCGTGTAGATCTTCTATTCAAAGTTCAGACTCTTCAGTCTACAGCTTTTTGGATCCCGAGTGGTCGGCCAATTAGCTCAAGAAACGCGATAAAAAGGGGGATACATTATAAATAGGAAAGATTTGCTAGAACTCCTGTAGTCTTTTAATCTGGATATTTCAGACCATTATGCCTATATAGTTTGTATCCAAGGTGACCGGCCCCGGCAGATATCGGTCTCCGTGTCTACCGCAGCCATCTTTAGGTTGTACTCCAGAAGCATGTTCTGTGGGAGAGGACGACGTAGGATCGGGGTGAGCATTGCGCAGAAGGAGTCTTCGCTCACCCCCAACGCCTTGAGTCCTCGTGAGCGTGTAGGTTGTCGTTAAACGTCTGATGCCTTTAGTGTTTCGTTACGACGACGCATGAGGAATATCCATCAGGCCCTCCATCTGGTCTTGGATGATTGCTTCCTGGCTTCCGAACGTCTTCCGCTGGAGGTCCACGGCGTCGGAGTAGCACTATGGGGTAAGCTGTTAAGCCGGCAATGGCAGCTGCTCCATTGTCGCTCAGTGCTGATCGCAGGCAGTTGAACTTCTCCACCGAAAAAAGGTCCGAGTTAAGATGAATGGCGGTCTCGCAGTGTTCCCAAAATGGCTGCCAATTCTTCCGCATCTGGTATACGGGACGAAAAAAATGTCTACAGATGAGCGCGCAGCGCTCATCTGTAGAATTTTTTGTTTCCTGTCGTTCTGAGTCACCTGGCTTCCGCATCTGGTATGCGGGACGAAAAAAGCTGTCAAACATTTCATTGTTTTCAACTCCTGTCTGTTGGAGAAGTTCAGAACACAAAGGCCGAACTTAGCTCTGGAGTCCCAAAAGGTTCCGTGTTATCCCCTCTTTTACTTAATGTATATGTTAACGACCTTTCTCAAGTGGTTACGTGTAATGTATTGCAATATCCAGATGACACTCTCCTTTTCTTGTCATACTGATATCGAACATGCTATCTTGGACCTGCAGAAAAATGCCATTACTGTCATGAATTGGTTTAGAAATAACAGAATAAGTCTAAACGCCTCTAAAACAAAGCTGGTTTGTTTCCGCAGCCCGTGGAAAAGATCTAATTGTTTCCGCCTTTGTTTTTGCATAACTCCAATTGCATGTCATGTTGCTGCAACCCTGTTCAATATGTCTCTCTTGTCAAGTATCTAGGAATATACTTTGATTCTGACCTGTCTTGGACTACGCACCTCTCTTTTGTGTCGAAACGACTAAGAAGTGTACGTTGTCAGCTCTATAACCTAAAAGTGTTCCTTCCATTTGCAAGTAGAAAAATGCTCATGCACTCTTTGGTGTGTAGTGTCCTTAGGTACGGTGTTTCTCTATTTTTTAACTGCTCTCGACAATGGCATGCCAGAATCGATAGCATTCTGAAGGGATGTTAAAAATCGTTGCTTACGGTTCAACACCTTCTTCAACTGATTACTTGTTTAGTTTACTCTAATTGCCTTGTTTCTACTCGTTGTTTATTCAGGCTGTGGTTTTTCGTCACTTTTGGTGCAGTGAATTCAAAACTGAGAGGGTGGCTCCTCGTTCTTTTAGGAACACTACTCGCTATGAAATTCCTTGTATCTATACTCATTATGGGGAAAGCATTAGGTCATTTTACGTACCAAAGATTTTTCATGAACTACCAGACTACTTATTCTTAACTAATTCTCACCATGGGCTCAAAAAGAACCTGAAAAAAGTTATTTCACGATACCACCAAGTGATAGATCTACAGTTGACATTTCGTGAGTGTTTTCTACTTGGCTTTATCCTCTTGTGACCTGCTGTTTCTGTAAGAGTTGGGCTGTACTGCCAGGTCATGCCACACAAGCCTCCCTGGCTTAGGCAGACCTGTATAGGTATTTGTCTATTCCTATGAATAAAAGTTTATTATTATTATTAATCTTATCCTGGAATATTCGAGACAATATAGTCGAGGCGGAAACAAGAATGTCTGGCAATCACGGATTTTTCGTAAACACCTTCCAGTGGCATCGAGAGATTAAGACTATGTTTTACCGCATACCAAAAGTGACGAAATTCATAATGGCTGCGTCCTTGTGGAAAAAGTGTATAATCCGCAAACAAAGCCGCGGTATACTGCGCCAGTGATGCAAAATTCAAAACGAACGAGAGAAACCCGAGAAACCCTTTTAAAGCTAAAGCAGGCAGGAGAGGGAGAGAAGGAAACTGGCGGAAAAGGGCGAGGAGGTCGTGGTGTTTCTCGCGATAACATAATGAAGTCCCTGGCAGCGGTATATCGAGCCATTCCTCGTTTGCCTTAAGCGCGAGACACATGGACGGCAGAATCGTCCGATCCGACGTCCGATCCGACAGTCCGAACGCCGCTCCAAATTGCCGCACGCGACAGTTTGAGACACACGCTTCCGACCTTGCATGCGACACGACGATCCGTTTAGCTCCGCCCAAGATATCCGAGTGCATTCTTCGCCGGGGCCATCTTTTTCGAATGAGTCAACGGGATCCACGCGTCCGGCTCCCTGTCGCCCGTCCCGGCAGACAGGGTACGTCATCATGACGATCGCGCTAGCTGTGCTGTCATTGGCTGGACGCATCCGACAATCCGTCCGCCGTGCGAAACTATCTGGCGCGTTGGACGCACGTCGGATCGCCGATCCGACGCCTGAAGCGACCAAATTTGTCGGATCAGGCAGTCGTACTGCCGGATCGGACGTCGGATCGGATGGATTTTTCGCGCATGTGTCTCGCGCTTTATTCACGGTTGCCGGCGACATCGTCTTCGTGCAGTGAAACGACGCTGTAAACGGGAAGAATGCAAAGAAAAAGTTTGCGGTGCTTGGGGAGTTTGACAGTACGCTGTATGTCGTGCTCAAGCTACGCGCAGCATCGATTCGGAGTTACGGGTCCCGCCGTCGACGTGGGACGCAACGGCTGACAGAAAGAAGGGACAAAACCCTCGTCCGTCTCAACATCACTATAGGATAAGGAAGGCAAAGAGGGATATTTCGCGCAAAAAGACGGATTAAGCTCCAAATGTCTTTACCACGTGACTCACGTTGTCGTTTTTATGTCAGGTCTCATTTCATACGGCGTGTTTTGTGAAGAGTTCGGAAGAATCTCGTGGAAAGTAAAGTTTCGAAAGAAGAGAAGAGAAACGAAGATCTCGTAATGAGCCGTCTAGGCGGCCACCTCATTGCGTAAGCCCCCTGAAACATCGCAGCTTCTTAGGGGCAGGCTCGAACAACTCTGCCTTGTAATAATAAACAGTTCGTCGAACCAGGACGAAAGGATTTCGTCACCTCCACTTTGCATGGGCTAATTGCGCCTTTGACTCGGGGTGGATGGTGTCATTTACGCTTTCATCCAATGACGTGATATTAACTATGGTACGCAATTATTCATTAAACCTTTTTTTTTCTTGTTATGTTTTCTTTATTTTTTGTATATTAAACGTCAACTTCAAACTCTACAAACGGGCCCCAGTCAAAAAAAAAAAAGGAAACTTTGTTTTACGCAGTTTTTCAGCACTTCAAGATGAGGCTCTTTCAAACCTAAGATTTGCAGCCGACATTTCCCTCAAATTCATATTTTTTAAGGGCTCCAAACTCCAAGCTCGAAACGTCTGTCAGCAAATCAGTGCTTGCCATTCTTAGGCATGCAGTTGCGAATCTCTTTTTTAAATAATGGTACTACACTTCGCGACACAATTAGTGTGATCACAACATCAGTGGTTTTTTTTTTCTATTTCGCTTATGTTACTTAGCGTTTGTCACCAAAGTGTACCACTTTTATTTACGGTGGCCGGCATAAGCGTATTCGAACGAACTGTTGGGTTTAACGCGTCAATTCAATCACGGGAAAAAAGTGTAAAAAATGCCGATGGTAGCTAGTTTTTGCTTATTTTGTCGTCTTTTTTTTAAGTTAAAAATAGTTATTACAAAACCCCGATACATTTTGCTTGTAGCACGAGCATTATTACGCTAAACTAACCCAGCGCAGAAAGCAAAACATTGGAAAGACAACACAAAAGAAAAAGCCTCGGACGTATATTGTGCATCGGGGGTATCTGCCTTGGGATGCTGTCATCAAACCATTATGAAGGATCATTTTTTTTATTTGCTTTGGAGAATGTCAAAGAACGTCTGTCTCAGCCCGAACTCGCGGGTTTTAACAGTGCTATGGTGATATTTAGGTTCACGTTTCATTCTTGCACGATGCCGCGTTGGTAGTATTGGTTTCTGCAAATAGAGGTACCAACCTAAGAACTCTGAAAGAAACCAGTGGCGACAGAAATATGGTAAACGGTACAAGTGTGTTAAAGGAAAATAAAATATAGTTAATAAAAAGCCATTCACAACCTGCTCGTTTTTAATAGAACATCATAAATTCTGGGTCACACTGCTTATACGTCACACAAAAGACAGTCTGCATACATATTCGAATGCGAGTTACCACGAGGTCCGTCCTTAGAATGCCACGTGGTAAGGAGTTCAAGGAGAAACTTTGTACGCGGCATTCGAACCACGGATAATGCGGTGACTCCTGTTTACAGACTGTCTTTTGTACAATGTATGCGCGGTGTGACCCAAGCTTTAGAGTACGTAGCGCCGACTGAGTTATGTGGACAATATGCCAGCCCTCAACTCTTTTGATTGTGTGTAATTTTGGACTCAAATGCAAGTATAGGGGGAGCTGGCTGATGCCATATCTGTGTCTACGCCCGGCATTGTTTGCGACAATGTGGTGCGGTTATTCAAAACCCAAGTCCGTGCAAACGATTATAGCAAATTTGTGGCTGACGCGAGATCTATGGCCAGTGCTGTTCTACCTGTGATCATAGCGCGAATCACTAGATCGCGTTCTAAAGCACTCTTTGGCGCAGGATAATATATAAAAAAGTTTTTTTTTTTTTTTATGAACAGCAGCATTACCTATATAACACCGGCTAAAAAACAACGAAACCAGACTATCCTCTACTTCGCATCTAGCTTTAGAATACATGAAAATAAAACGCGGAAACACCCATAATAATAAACCCTCCTTACATTTCTTTCGCATGATTTAGAGAAAACATTTTACGAGTGAAACAATCAGTCGCAGCGCCGAAAACGTAAAGAACGAGTTGATTTGTCGCCCCTACCCCCTCGCTCCCCAACAAGAAAGCCAACCGGAACCGAGCAAAGTGAGGAAAAAAAAAATCCGTTCTGAAAGACAATGGACCTTTTGGCGAATATGTGCTGCCACCTAGACACGCGACTGGGTTCGAGACTAAGTGGACAGAAAAAAACACGCGCGCAAGGCCTCTCCCACCCGTTTCACACCCAAAACGTCAGTTATATCCTGTTCACCCATTGAGGCGCTGTGACCTAGATACGGCTTTCCCGAACTCGCCTTTGTCCCCATCGTGCGTAATCTTCTGCCCCGAAGTCGACACGAAGAAACCATCTTCCCTCTCTGCTCGGCCAGAAGGAAGAGAGAGAGGATACTGAAACCGTTTACTCTCGAACCGATGTTTCTACAAAAGGTCCATTCGGTGCAGACGCAGCCGAACGGATCGCCGAGGTAAACAAAGGATTGTATTCCTCACCCTTACGTGGCTGCTGTTTTTCTTGACTTGCTGCTAACTTGATGCTTTCGCTGTGAAGTTTGTTTGTCCAATGCCTATAGTCTTACATCAGGACACATGACGACAATTTCCCCGATAAGCTTAGTGAAGAAACTAGATTGGCATTTAGGTCACTTGACATCAAGTGACGGGACGTCAATTTCTCCATTAAATTTGGAGGGCGAAACTGAATTAGTGTATAGGCCCCGTGACGCTGTGTCATGTGCCGTCGTTATGATTTTGTATCATGTAACGTCATTGTGACGTCATGTGACGTCACAGGCTACGGCTTCACGAATTGCGGCTTCAAGAAATCCGTAACTACTAGCCAAAGAACGTTTCACGTTAAAATATACCGGTGTATATATTTACTTGATTTATACCGGTATGCCGTCCTAGGCCCGCCGTTACTGCAAGACAGCTCGTTTTAGGCTTCGACTCTACATCGATAAACAATGCCAGAAAAACTACACCCTGCAGGCCTTTAGCCGAACGGATCCTCAGTTTAGCCACTCTGAAACGAGTTTGACGTTGTTGCTAGGTCGGACCGAAAGCCTGCGGGAAAAGGAACTTTCCCGAGAGTCCGTAAGGAAGCAGGTTGTTATACACCTGGCGGGTTTCATGATGGAATAATCGATCGCCTCCGTCGTCGTTGTCAACATTCCGGGGCTCGCGACGCGCCCGGCTGTTTTCGTTATCAGCTCTCCGGGCAGTGTTGGGAAGTACTTTAAGTACAATGTACTTAAAGTACTACTTCAAGTAGGTTTAGGAAACTTGTACTTTACTTAAAGTACATTCTCTGAGTGTGTACTTGTATTTTACTTAAAGGATGTTTTTCTGGTGCTTTCCGAGGAAAGTACAATTTCCGACTTCGAAGTACATTCTCCAAATTTGGTTGTGTTAAATTTGTATCATGAAATGATGCCTTGTCAGCTCCGAAAAAATGCTGGGAGGGATATTCTACTCTCACCAGAAACGTGAGCAGACGACGCATCGCTCCGAATGTTCTGGGGGCGGCTTTCGCGTAGCTTTCTGAACTCTCGCTACTTCTCGGTCGGTCAGCGCAAGCGAGGAGGTTTAAAATATTAGGAGAGCAAAATTTATCATATGTAGCATCTGACGTTGTGGTGCGGAAAAATTTAACATTCAAGTAAAAGAGAAAGACAACAGAGGGTAACGTCAGAATGTTTTGAGACATTCTCTTTTGTATTTTCCTTGGACTTGAAAGTTCCTTAATTTTCGCACCCCAATTCCAAGTGTCAAATTATGATTAATTATCACCAGCTCGCTTGCACACTCACTGTAGTTTTTTTTTTTCATTAGGGAGAGGACATTTCTTTATGAGAGTGCAAGCGGCGCCAAACTCAGAAGAGAATTCTGGATTTGGCTCCACTCCTATATATTAGGCTCCTCTATGGCCACTTGACTTTATTAAGTATCCGCCACTGTTTTTGAAAATAGGTCAAGCACCCTTCGATTACCCCTGGGCAATGCATGCCAGTTAAAGAAATCACTCTATAGGGGAATGAAAGGGCATCATGAAAGATTTTGTAAAGTAAATTAAAAATACTTGTACTTTACTTTGAAAGTACATTGTATTTATAGTACTTTACTTCAAGTACATTGCACCCAGTGTACTTACTACTTTTCTTGAAGTACATCATGTCTCATTTACTTTGTACTTTACTTGAAGTACCTTTTAGATGTACTTTACCCAACACTGTCCTTGGGTCAAAAACCCCGAGTCTGGCGACGACGGCACCGCTGGATTTCGCCACAGAGATTCACTGACTGGTAGAGGAACTATATAACCATTTTACTGCTTTTCTTACCCTCCCCCCCCCCGGTCTAGCCGTATCGCGCGCCATAGTCTATTAAAGCTAGTTTACTTGCTTGATTAATGTGCGATAAGGGGTGATATTCAAGTGATTGCAAGCAGGACCTATAGCCACTGCAGTCTCTGCTCCAGTGGCCTGGGGTTGCATGCTTGTCAATGCTGCTTTCGCGTAAACCCTGCACGTGCAAATCCCAGAGAGGAAAGGAGGGACTTATATGGACCTCATATTTTTAAACCGTGCATGAATTCTGTTCTGCACACCAGTACCCCTAACGTGGTGCATGATGGGATACGCTTGAGTCCAAAATGGTGGAGCATAAGCGCAAATTCCGTGCGTCACCTCCGGCCCGTTGCTGGCAGCCGCCGTTGGCCAATAGGAGCGACGATCCCATAAAGCGGCGCAACGCTAGCGACGTTAGCAGACCAATAGGAAGTGTGGTCGGTGGCCGAATAGGCTATACTCCGTTTCACCTTATGTTGTACCGGAATGATGGCTAGAAGCGCGAGCTCATAGCGTTTGCAGCTGCCTTTAATGCACGAGAGGTTGTGCCGCAGAGATGCGCCCTAGAGCAAGGAGCTCGCGCTTGTAGCCTTTCTTGCTGGAGATCATAAGGTGAAACAGAATATAGCACAGACCAGCTCGGAGCACGTGGAGCGAAAGCTCGCGCTGCAGAGCCCAGGGATCCTGAGTTCAATCCCCACCTGCCCGTTTTGTTCTGGGTAGCATCGTACCGGCGTGCGGTCGTGTATCACTGCTGCGTGACTGCGCGTTAAAGACTCCAGGCTAGCGGGTGTACCGCACTGGCCAAATTGATCATCTACAGCTGGGAGACAAGTCGCCCGTTGAGGCAGACTAACTTCAGGTTGTACAAACATACACGGCGCAGATTGTTTTTACCAATAGTGGCGTGTGTTTTGTGGCATGCGCCATCAGCTAAAGATCTGCTTGCGTCTTTACATCGAATTGTTCTCTCTCTCTTTCTCATTTTTACTGTTGTCTATCAATATATATATATATATATATATATATATATATATATATATATATATACATATATTCTCCTTCCACTATCTGGAGTTTGCTTGGCCGTTTTCTTCCTATACATGTTTGTTTTACCTTTTGTCCGGAGCGGAAGCAAACAAAGGGATTGCCGAGGGAGCCATTTCGGGAGGCAATCAACGGAGGCCAACCCGCGGCGTACTCTACGGTGCAGGAAATAACAAATTAGATTTTTACCGCCTCCGCGGTTCCGCTTGGGTCTGCCGATTTTCAAAGGGTTCCGCCGATCCGCTCCTATGATTCTCTTCCTGGAGACAATTGGGGTGCACCAGGCGGAACCGGCGAAGACCGAGCGACCTTCGGGGCCCTTTGTTGCAACCTGGCGGAGAAGGAATCAGCGAACGACTAGGGCACAGAGCTTCGCAAGTCGAAACTTTCTCTGAGCACTAAGTTGAGCCGACACCTGCTTGTATCCATCACCCCGCAACATAAACTTCTGTCTCTGACTGTGGAGTGGCATTATTTGATAATCGAAAAATGGGAAGTGTGCGCCACCCACAATCAGAAAAGATGCGGTGCTGATTTCAGGGGGAAAAACAGTTGGCGTCGACTCAGGGAACAAATATAATTTCTGTAAAGTTTTGGGATTTTGGTTCACAAAGGAAAATAAATCAGGTGCAACATATCATGTGATTTGACAACGAGCTTTGCTCCATAGGGGCAAAGGTCCTCAATTTGGGTGCGACCTACACCTGTTGGTGCTTGCATTTCCACAGTGTCTAGGCACCAAGCTCATTCTGCATAAACTAGCCCCTTTGTCCACACAAGCATTTGGTATTGCCCTTACTCATGGCGCTGTTTACGGGAGTAGAAAGTACCAGCGCACGCTCTGTTTGGTAGTGAGCACCACAGCTTCGTCATGACATTGGAAGCTTGGGTCGAGGGTATTCGCAAAGTCTTGGGAGGCAACGCCGCCGCGGCGGCGCAAAGGGGAGGCTGAGAATTGGCGTGGTAGCTTTCGAGAGCTCCACCCCTGACAAAGCGGCATATCAAACCGGCTTTAGTATACATACCACGTTGGTGCGAAGCACGCCCTACAGATGCCATCAACTTGTACTAACTTGCAGCGTACAACTTTCTCGCTCTCCGCATAGGACGTTGGGCCTTCTCTGCTGCAACCTTATCAGCTTGCTACCGTAGACATAGACATGTCGCCACCCCGGTGCAATGCAACGATATGCCCCACTTTACGAAAATCGTGGTATATAATATGTGTCATTTATCGCCCTCTTGGTGCGTGCGCTCCAGTATGATCACGCCAAATTGCGTGCCTCTCCAGTAAGAAGACGCTCAAATGTTCGAACAGCTTCATGCTGGTTTCTGTTTACGTAGCCCTCCAAACAGATATCCGTCCTATCGGTTTGATGCAGCATTCAACTCCTTCATCTATTTCCTTTTCCGTTTCTTTTACTTCGTTGACTCTATTGATATCCCTATTCTAAAAGCTAGGTAGCAACTCGGACTCGTATGAAAGCCGACAGATCTCCTTGCTTAATTCTTTCTCGATAACACAAAACGAGCTAACATATGTGTAGCTAAAACTGGCGCAGTTCAATACAGAGTACCGGTTGTTAAGTTCGCTTTAAAGTTGCGAACGAACGCCTGGCCGCAAACGCGCTTCGTATGTATTTCCCAATCTTCCCGTACTATCGCGACCAACAGCACTGTTTTTCCCCGACATCACCAAAACCACGCTGCTTCCTACCCCGGCATGCTTCCCTTGTCGCGATAGTTTAAAGTACGAGCAATACGTAA
>JAZHYW010065988.1:0-74778 GCA_037355805.1 Ixodes ricinus
AGGATATCCAGCGATTTAACAGGTTAAAGCTCCCCGATGTGTTTGCGTTTGTCTTGCAAGTAGCGTCAAATGCGCTGATGCACGAGCTGCGTGTCTCGAACGCGGCTTTGGAATGATATGGCGGCGCGGGAGTAAAATAAGCGGACCTTGGAATCCAGTGGCAGTGGCCGATTACACCACTCGTGGCGCGTGTCTTGTGCGTTTCCATACCAATGGTTGGCGGTACTTCTAATAAAACGGCTTTTGTCAGGGGCATTAGCTTGGCTGGGTCAGCGGTGGATTGAAATCTCGAATTAAATTTCCATTCACAATTCGTCAACCGACTCATTCCCAAGTGGAATAGCGTACCATGATAAATCTTCCGCGCTCTGTAGCCAGTTGAGACAAGGCTCTATGTAGTTGGAGCAGCAGCGCAAGGCCATGTCTCAACTAAACCATATGCTTAGAGAACAACAATTGCAACTGTCGAAAGCTAGAAAACACACACACGCAGCACTTCACGTCTCGAGGTTGCTGTTAGAATAGACAGAATATCGCCAACATGGACGATTCCAGAATTAGTTCAACCTCTTAAATTGATGCTTAGGATTGCATGCACGAACCTGGCGCAAGTTTCACCACTCCACAGGATCGAATTCAATCTCGTCTACTTGAAGCACTTGCAGTATCTACTAGTGATTGTACGTTTTATTTTTGTTTACCCAAACGGTGGCCACTCTTTCCACGTAGAGCCACCTTTCACGGACGGCTGATGCTCCTGCATTCTTCAACGTTTCTAGGAATGCGTTTTGACTGAATAGAACATTCCTAAAGCGATGCTGGTGAGAACGAAATCTTTCACGATTGAAGACCGAATTTCTCCCCAATTGCTGCTTTTATCTAAGGGAAGTTAGCTTCCGCAAGCTACATACGATGATAAGGACTTCAATTATCACTCACGTATTCGCTACACTGTGCGGTCGCACACGTTTACAGGCCTAATTTCAGCGGCAATGTAGATTCGGACACGGATATCCGCATCTGATCCGCACAGGGCGGATCAGAACTCCGATTTTGGGGGAGCTGAATGTACGGATACTATTCTCCCATTTTTCTTGTGCAGGGGTCCACCCATGTCAAATTGCACCCTCGGAAGGGAGGAGGAAGTCGGGGTTGTTTGGGGGGGGCGGCTGCCCCCGTCACCCCGCGGATCCTCTGGATCACATCCGTAGCCCAGCATCCGCATCCGACCACAATCCGCCGAGTCCGATTCATCTTTGTCATCCGCCAGTTTGTGAGGATATCAGCGGATCCGCAGGTATGCAGGCTCTAAAATCTATAGCCAGTCAGCCGTTGTGGCCTCCGTAAATCCCCAGTTTGTCGAGGCGGCGCAGTACCGGAATCTACAGTAGACCAATAGGCGTGCTTGCGAACATCGGCGCGTCACCAGCCCATAAACAGACCAATAGAGACATGCGTCTCTGGTTGTGGGATGCGCGCAGGCCAAAATGACGACGTCACCGGCATCCAGTAGGAACACCAGCACGATCAAACGATACCGGTACTTGGATAACAGAGATATCCAGTGCTTCATCGAAATCATGGACGCCACCATCTGTCTGCGCTTGCAGAAGGTGTTTCTTAGCCAGTTTAAACAGGCGAGTAGGGCAGCGCCATCCCGTGGCGACATTTTGAACTTTGGATACGACCTTCATACGGATCAAAGGTCAGCATGTACCAGAGTACTAATGAACGCATTAATATAATGTAAATATGGTTTCTCAACAACGTGTGCAACGCTCCTTCAAATGTGGCCGCCTTGCTTCCAAATGATGTCGGTGTGACATAATACTGAAACAAATCAAGCGCAATAGAAGGCGCGGGTGGACTTCTGAGCTGACGCGAAGTTGAACAATTAGCGCGAAGGCGCTAACGCTTATTCTGCTTTGTGCGTCGTATGTCGTCGATACTGAAGCTACTTGGTGATTCATGCTTCTGGTCTACGCTGAACGTAGAAGATACCACGAAGATCGAAAGAAGAAAACAGGACAAACACCTGCTGGACCAGCAACCATTTTCCACAAGTTCTTCCCCTTCCACACACTAGTTTCATATTTCAGAACTAATGGGTGTGGAATAGAAGTGGCTTTCTCCAGTAAATAGTTTGCTAGTCCTGCAGTTCCGAAGCTTATTTTACAGAAGATGCAGGCCTCTCAGTGAATCAAAGAGCTCACGCTGGCGGGGCGGCAGATTTAGCGGGGAGAAATCGAAGAGTCTTCTGAGGGAACAACCCAGCATACTAACGGCCGTTGGGATTCTGCACGGCCAGTTTGGAAGACGCTTTCCTGGCTCGGCATAGAAGCCAGTGTTGTTACCCTCTTCCTTCCGCTTGCCACTGCTCAGATTGGCTAGGCATGGTGGGCCTGGTCTTGGGTGGCTGGTGCAAGTAAATGCTGTCGGACTCCGACGTCGTTGAACAGGCTTTCATATAGCTGCATCCTGAGGGTATTCGACGAGGTCTTGTCCGGGTGCTGGGCACGGCCGCCTGGTTCGCTGAACTCGAGACTGGTAGCGCCAGGCGGCAACTCGATTTCAAGGCCAACTGTCGAGTCTTCACGGGTGAGGAACAGGGCCGATCAGCGACCAGCGCGCGGCGCTTTCGCGGAGCCTACGGACAGGATCGGCACGAGAGGACTGGTGTTCGAGGGTTCAATGGCGAGCTTCTTGGCCGCCAACGGCTGAAGTGACGCGAGCCAGTTCTTGCAGCCCGTGTACAGCAGGTTTAGCGCTGTTGCCGGTCGTGGACGAACCACGGCCCTCGGACCGTAGCCCGTTCTTGAGGTTCGTGGTCAGTCAGGATAGCGTTGTGCGACCATGTCGCAGAGGTTGTAGCAGGCCGTAATTACCGTGGTTGTCAGGTCACCCTCCCCTGCTGTCTCGCCCTGCTCTGCTTGGATCTATGGTCTTTATCGCAAGCAATCTCCAGAAAACAGGCAAAACACAAAAGGAGCAAACAAAACAACAGAACCTGGGAGTATACAAAAAAGCAATATACACGACGGCCAAGCCGCGATAGAACATGCCAAAGATAGTGTCCGGAGGCTGAAGCCTAGTCGGGCAATACATTGCGCTATCAGGCATGGCGAAAGCAAAGCAGGAATACCAGGCTAAAAGCCTGCACAGCCACACCCGCAGGGCGCGGTAAGACGCTGCGATGAGCATAGAATAATGTAGGGTTCTGTGGCCTGTCACCCGCAAGAAGGACCGACAGGAGCGAATGGCAAGCACTGCCTCCCACTACCTTTATTCTTCGGAAGCCAGAGACGGTCTGCGTGCCAGTCCTACAGCCCGAGCGTCGCTAGCGCGCATGGCCTTGCCGCCCAGTGTCTATCCTTTCCCCGCATCTATAGACCGCAAATGTAGTTGAAGAATTGATGCTTGCATTCATTGTAGTTTATACTTCGTTTCGGCTTGGGCCCGAGCGCGGCCGATGTTATGAGACCGAAAGGGCCAATCAAACGACGAAAGAGGCACAACCTCGTAGCGTGCACTCTGCAGTTGATAGGACCAGCCAGTATTCGCCGTCTCTCTCTGTGCGTGCTCCTCCGCCGGCTAGTCTGTCAAGCCACGGCAGACTGGAAAGCGCACGCTCTCTTTCTCTTCTTGCGGCCTTTGCAATCGCCCGGGAAGTCAATAGCATTTTTCTCCATGTAGTTGCTTGCTTGCTGTCAAGAGGCGCAACCACCTCACTCCGCTACCTCGGAAATCCACTTCAACTGCCCCGCGCTGGTGTTCTAAAACTTCGTAGGCTATTTGTTTTTGTAGCAGTTTTGTGGAACTTCTCGATTTAAGTCGCCTCTACCGGCTTTCTACCACCCGCTGGACGACTACAGTCCCATCTGTGAAGAGGTGACATTAGCGATGGAAACATGCAACCCTTGATCACATTGTCAAAGAAAGGCCCTTCTAAGCAAATACGGCAGCCCGACTCGGTACCGCGGCTGAAAAGCTGGCAACTGCACTCATCTCCATCCGTGACATACTCTGGTCACAAATTGCGTCGGGAACTATCTAGTAGGCTTCATTA
The DNA here is from genome assembly GCA_037355805.1 of Ixodes ricinus. NCBI lineage: Eukaryota > Metazoa > Arthropoda > Arachnida > Ixodida > Ixodidae > Ixodes > Ixodes ricinus. The sequence goes on from JAZHYW010065988.1 coordinate 4,067, forward strand.
GTGAGTTTGGGTGCAGAAGCCTGTGTTATGCTGTTGACTACGTGTAGAGGTGATCGCATTCGTCTTATTGCGAGGCCAGGATAAAAGCGGACCTGATTATCCAAATCCTGGGTTGCCGCACTCCTGAACAACATTGTTGCTTTTTCTTTTAAGCCTGTTAAGCACCTTCCGCGTACAAATGTGCACGAAGTTTTGCAACCACTCATTGCACCCTATCTTGAAGACGCGCCAATCCTAAAGTTGCCCAGAGGGCCTTGACAACAATTATAAGCCTTGGCTTTAGTTTAATTTGTAACAAGTTCCTCAGAATACTTCTGATTAACCATGCAAAGACGGTCACGGACAACGAAAAATCAACTGGATATGTACAAGCCCTCGGAAGCACTAGGCTGTAATATGCACTGTGCGAAAATTGTGCAGAGCTACTACACCTCGTCTAGAGCAGCTTGACCGACTTCATGTGCGGCCTATGAAATGATGATGCAGACCACGGGAATAGATAGAGTGGGCATGCTTACTTTTCACAAGAGTGTACGAATTATTTATCATTTAAGGTTCCTCCACGTAGAAGGGGTCCGTCCTCCTGTTCTTGAGTTGCAGCAGAGAGTCCTGGAGGAGGTAAGGCAAGTATAGTTTTCCTGTAGTGCATTCGCTGTCTCTACCTACCTTTTACTCCCGAATCTCTCTCGGAGATGTGCCAAATATTCACTGTTTGGGCTCTCCAGAGAGCGCATTAGATAGTGGCTGAGGGTCTAAACGTAAGGATCGGAATGTTAAGGCTAAAAAAATCTCGGCCACAAGTTGCGACAACTGAGATACACTATCAACGCTCTGCAAACAGCAAAGGTAGCCAAGTGAGTGACAACGCCGCAGATACGGGGAGTGGCAGTGCTACGATTAGAAAGGCCGTAGAAGAAGAGAAGAGGCTGCCCAGTCGGCGTGGTCAAGCCTGAGATCGCCGTGTCGTTGTGCTTTCCTGTGCTGTTTGATTGGACCTTCGGCTCATAACTTCGGCTGCGCTCGGACCTAAGGTGAAACAAAGTATAGCCGTAACGTGGAAATTTTGATTGACAACTTCACTGGGGGCGTTACAGGACGAGCAAAATCATCCCTTGTATACGGCGTCAAACCGACATTTATCTGGCGAGGAGCGCAGTTGACATCATAACTTGCAGCGCGACTGGCAACAAGGACAGACAGGAGAAAACACAGGACAAGCGCTGAACTAGGAACTGATTCTACGGAAACGAAAAATACACATGGTGCTGCTGCTGCCTGTTGCAGGCATGCCGCTAAGTGGCCCTGGCGCTGGCTGGTTCGCTCGCCTAGAGTGCCTTCATACGCACGCGCGCTTTTGCTTGAGTGGTGACATCTCAGCCATTTTTACGCCCAATCGTGTTTTTAGCCATTTCGAAGTACGCGCAATCCGGTGTCAATCAGCTCGAGCGCGTAGCTTTGGCTAATGCAGGGCCCAGCTATTTTTAGCGCCCAAGTCACGCGCCGAAGTGCGCGAGAGGCGATCACGCGCGCTGAACATTCAGTGCAACATTGGATGTCTTCACCCTGAGACAGACAGACATGTAGGCACCTACACTCGCCCAACCGCCCAATAGACCGTTTAACTGTCTTATGACATCAAGGAGAATGCGGGATTGTGTTCCACGCGCCGCGTGCTGGCCTCAGCAGTAAGTGGCTTTCGAAGGCAAAAACCCTACGACAAATTGTATCCCTGACGCACGCGCGTTCGTCGAAATGCTTTCTTTTGCGGTTTATTTACTTCAGATGCTTTTTATACAGGAAGAAGGCGTGCGCGTGTGGCGCGCAAGACGCAATCCTGCGTCCTGATCTTCGACGCAACAGCATATGCTTCTTGATGCTTGGTAAGACAGCCGTGGTGTGAGGACAATTAGTCGTTCCGTGGCTCGATAACGATACCCGATACTCACCGCCGCCTTTGAGCAAGCATCGTATCGTTATGGGGAATATGACATCGTTCGTTTACTAAAACTCTCTATTAATCCGACTGGCTAACGCAGATGAAAAATCACCCACCGCACTGCTCCGGCGTCGCATTTCCATGTGTCCGCGCCGCAAAGGACGTGATTAGTGCGGCACCAACGCAAGAATCAAAAAAATAACGTCACGGGCGTTCTTTGCACGGTTTTACCACCTGACCGTGTTTTCTATAGTGGTTTCCCGGCTTGGGCGGGTATAGGTTTATTAGTTGCCTCTCAGCCTCTCTATTATGTACCACAGCACTGTCGGTGTGGGGACTCCTGGCGGCGTCTGCGACATCAACAGGCCCTATAGTCTCTTGAAAAAGCTGTTGTGGCAGGTTGGCCCGCCAGCTTTCGCGAAGTGCTCCGAGATATTCACAGACCATCGAAGTCTATACACAAAGCCGTGAAAGCAGCTTTGAAAAGAACGAGGAATTGATCCTAATACAGCTGATGCCAGGAGCTTGGGGATACCTCGTGCACTTGTGCAGCTCGGTCAGATCTTCCTGAGATGGATGTTCTCTGCGTGCAGCTGACAGTTACAATACACTAGAGAGTACTAATTTTGTACCCTTATGAGACACTTCGCGAGAATTCGTAAGTTATAGCTTCAGTTCACGTAGAACTACATTATACATACGCTCAGTATAGCAGACTTTAGCCGCCATGCCCTGTCGATGTGCGAACCGCACCGCTAAAACAAGAAGTACTCTAAAATATATCAGATATAAACTTGAGATAATGAAAGTAGACTAAAAATATACGTTTGAAGTTTCTTTTTGTTTTATTGACGTAGAAAAGTTGTGTATTTTTGCTAGTATTTCTTTTTACCAAAGGAGAGCAATACGTCAAAAGCAGCAGCAATACTGCTGTTGCTTTTGACGATGTATGTTTTCCGCTGGTTCTTCAGGGGTCGCCTTCGCCTCTGTTGGTGACGAAACGGATGTTGCTCTGTGTGGTTTTTCAGAAAAATCCTAAAAAACATTGCTCTAAGTTTTTTTATTTATTTACAGATTTCCGAGCGTTTAATATTTTGTTTTTGTCAACCAAGAAGTTATAAGTATAGAGCTTGTGGGACGCGTTTTCTACGTTAAACGTTTAAGTTGTGACGTAGCTGCGCATCAGTCGCATCATCTTCCTGTAGAGTACTGATGTAGCCCTAATACCCCAGGCAAAGTCCAGGTGAGTGAAGTCTTCATCGGACACTTGGTTGTAGGCCACCACATGTTTTAGGCTCCATCGTAGACGCTCAACGTCCTTTTCGTCCGCCCACCAGTCACCCTTGCTCCAATAAAGTGCCACAGGAATTTTTACCTTTGATAGATCATACAGCGGAGGGTTTACCTGTAAAGTCAGGTGTTAGGAAAACAAGGTGTGATCGATATTTATTTAATCATTAAATGAACAGCCTATTCTCGTCAAATAAGAATGAATATTTGTCATGTCGAGTATATGCTTGGTCTTTTCTTATATTGAACTAATTTTCTAATGAAGCAATGTTTTCGAATTAAATAATTTTAGGAAAATATATGCACGAAGAGAGTACAAAACGTGTAGGAACAAGATGAAAGCAGATGATATCAGCGAATATATCAGTCATGCCTAGAACACTTGCAATAACAAAAAGACGAACACGCAGAAGGGGACACAGGCAAGCGTTTGTCTGTGTCCCGTTCCTCGTGCCGGTTTCCACTAAAACAAGTTTCCTGAGCATCACGAACCAAATAGCCCAACAGTATTTTCATATGCATCATGTGACTAAATAATTTTATTTCGAATGTGTATGCACCTTGAATATTTTTTCTAAAGCTGAAAGACAATATGGGTATACAACATTTCTGCTCTATCTCAAAAGTTGCTCGCAGTACTATTATAGCGACAAAAACGTGCAAGCTCTGTTCTGCTGCTTGTTCTGTTTACACGAGCAGCCGTTCACGTAAAGCACTTTGTAAAGCTATAGGCTATACTTTTTTCACGATAGGTTAGAGTGCAGCCGACACTATGGGTCCATGGGGATCAGAGATTTCTATTCGCCCTTTATTCGTTTGGTCACAAACTCATTGGCACCATCTATTCGCTAGTCCTCGTACGCTTCCGGTGCGGGTATATTACATTTTTACGCACCATTATTTCACCATAAGAGCTAATTGTGTGTAAGAGTGACATAAGCGACAATTTCCCGAAAATAACGCGCAGATTTAATCTCGAAAGTACTACAAAACCCGCGGTCTAGTTGTGTATTTGATTTCGCAAATACTTCGAAACCCGCCGTTTTGTTCAGAACCGGAAGTGTTAGAAGGCTTTTTTGCACACTGTCACCACCACGTTTCGACTCACGCGAGAAAGAGCAAATACTGGGAAAGTTTAGCATTCTTTTGAACATGCCGTCTAGCAACCATGACCAGAAATTTGGCAATCAAACGTTTTTCCCGCCACATTCTGTCACTAATTCATCACCCACTCTGGATTAGCCACTCCCTGCCTGCTGTGACGTTTCATTGAAATGAAAGGATCTCTAGTTAACGTAGGCGGCTTTGGCTCTTTTCACAGAATGAGTTGCTCACACTTCCCTATTTGCAAAGTTCTTCAAAAATATTACCGTCTTTCATTCGATTTTTTACCTAAAAATTTACTTTTCTGTATTCCCACCAGCGCCACAATTCAAGATCGCATAAAACGTTTGCCATGCAGAAACGGCGAACTGGTGCTCTTAATTGCCTTGCTTTATTTTATTTTCAGTAAGAAAGCAAGTTTTTGATTGAAAAAAAGCTTATTTGTAAGTTTTGTTATTGAATATCGATAAAACGTGAGTGGTCTCTGAATGGACTGATCGGTTAAAAGCATAACAGAATACCGATGAACGAGAAATGTTTTTATAACGCAACTTGTTTCCTAGATATCAAGTGGGCTTGCTCAGCGTGGATAGACGAAACGAAAACCGATCTCCATCGTTTGTCATCGCGAAGTCGGCTTGTTTTAGCGCTCTTTTGCGGGTCACAAACTGCACCCATCCACCAAACTCTCTCGGTAAATACGACTCTGATGGGACCAATCAAGCAGAGCGAAAATAGCGATGCCACGGCGTTTGCCATCCTTATGGGATTGTGCTACTATCGGCTAACCAGTCAAGCGCAGTGACTGCGCCATGGCCTTGCGTTTCTAGTGCGAGTGTTCGCGTTTGTATACATCCAAGCCATGGACTGCTCTCTGTCCTGTGGTTTTCTCAACGCCGCACGGAATACTTGAAGTAAGGTATAGACTTTAATAATATCTGTGTTCTTTTTTGTGTGTGTTTTGGCGTACATACTTACCTAGACTATGGGTGAAGTCGTGTATATATATATATATGTACTTTTGTGTTTTGAATCCCTTCACCATGAGAAAATATAACAGGACAATTGCCTAGTGTCTTCAATGCTACGTTGCAATCGTGAAGGGGTTGTTTTTATTGTGCGACAGTTAATTGTGTCTCTGCTGTATATAAAGAAACTGCTTAACCATAGGAACACTATGGGGTGATGTTATTAGATTTAAGGCCCCAAGGCTGTAAAAAATGCAGAAAAATGTTTAAAGCGAAATTTCAAAGAATTAAAAGACGATGCTCCTCTCCCAATCATTTAGTAAATAGTACCTTGTTAATAATAACTACCTTCTACTTTTACGACGCGTATATTTTCGACATTTGTCACACAGTACTGCGTCACATGTGCGTTCCCGAGTCCACTCCTAAGAAGGGCTTATAAAAGAGGAGCGCTGAAGCACAACTGATCTACATGTAGCCGGAGTTTCCCCTTACGTCGTCACAATATTTCACATTCCGTACAAAGCACGCCCTCTGCTAATGGTGCGCAATGGAAGAAACCGGCAGGTATACATGCTTTCCCTTTTTTAAGCGCCTGCCCTGTTTACCTGGCCACGTTTTTGGTCTTAAGTCAATTTTTTTCACATAATCGCAATAAAATTATTACTTTAGTTTGACACAGTACCTGACACAAAGGGATTTGGCGTGGCAGCCGTACGTTATACTTGGCGACTAATACTTAAGTGTGAGCGATAATTAATCGAGATTTGGGAGAAGGTATGTTTTATATTTGTTTAGTCCGTAATATTTTTGAAGAATCCTAACCAGTGCTCATACCTGTCCATATACTTGCATGTTCTGGGATTCCCCGTAATCAAACTTCTGAAAGCATCCACATTTTGCATTCTGTAACGCAAAGGCGAACAATAAAGACTGATGACTTTTTAAGAAGGAGAGAGCACACATTTAGACTAGGTCACGTGACGTACATTACTACAATATACCCATAACTCTTCAGTTTCATCGCGTGCTTGGAATATATCCTCATAATCGTTAGACCTTTCACTGAAAATCAAACTTACGGTACTACGCATTGCAATTCATGTCTAAGAGGAGTTTCACAAGCACTATAAAACCCGCTTAGAATCATGGTAATAATTAATTGAGCGAGTAGTTACCATAACTATAAGGAAATAGCGGCATGATCTTGGCCGTCGCGAGTGTTTCACAATTAACTGAAGGGGAGTCAGCAGTCCTTCATTTCAAATTACAGGTCGCTTGACCCTCCAATGTGAAACATTCCGAGAAAATGTCAGTTTTAGAGGGTAGTGCGCCACATTCAAGAGAATACATGAAGAATGTTTATATGGAGAAGTGAGAAATAATATAAGATAAATGCCACTATACACATTTAGGCTATCACCTCACCCGACGCTTCTATAGGTTTGAGCACTGTATCACAAATACAAAAAGCTGAAGCCTCCGTATCTCTATTTCCTAACACCACTAAAGTACTGTTGAAGCGGTTGTGTTATTGGCTAGCATGAACAAAAAATGACGCCACCGTTGTTTTGAACCTGCCTTATTAAGCGTTCCTCAGTGAACCGTTGGTGCTCCAAGAATGGTTTATACTAGTATTACTGTAAATGATTTCATAATTCTGGAATAATTTGACTACGTTCAGGGTTTGTTGTAATTGCAGTCACCTAAAATATTCCATATCTTTTTATGTTGAAATTTATTTGTAAACTGACATAAAATAATGGTATAACTTGATGTGATCACAGCTTAAAATATGGTTTTATACTTTTCGGACAAAATAAAGACGGAAAGAAAAAAAGCTTGGTTCTTGGTGAGATATGCTTACCTGCGCCAGCCCGTACAGGTTGTTCACCGAAGTTCCAGAAGGTGTGTGACTCAGATACACTGGCAATCGACTCTTCAATCACAGAGAGCATACTAGAATTAGTAATGGCACACACATTTTAATAATGTTTAACTTCTTCCAAAATGAGGTGTAGGACAATGTACGCAATATTACACAGAAAATAAGTGTGGCAGCGTGATATAAAACTCTGAGTGATGCCTTATATTTGATTCAATTCCTAAAAACCATATTTTTTATGGAACCCTTTTGTGATGTACTAAAGCTACCCCCCCTTCCCCTCCCGCCATAGGTGTTTCATCCCTGCAGTGCAGAGATTCAGCGGTATAAGAATAATTAACCCCTCTCAATGCTGTTTCAGAAATGCTCTTTACTGGGCAGCCGAGAGCATGCTTCCTCAAATGCTAAAAGTTGCAAAGGCAACAGGTTTTTAATAGTTGATTATCTATTTTCATCGTCTAATTTTCGCGCTAACGTCAGAACCGTCGGAGTTTTATATCCTTTGCAAAACATTGGCGCATGCTACTTAAGAGATCAGCAGCGGCACGAATCTTCGAAAGGAAAGAAAAGCCTTAGGTCTGGAGTGAAATGTGAAGGCACTTCTGATTATTACATATTATGATCTATTTTCATAGCATGGATTATCTCCGAAAGAACCTTTGCTACACAGGTGTTGTACTAAAAGCATATGTCTGATAAAGGTCTTCGAGCCGCCCTGTCTGGGGCATCAGTGATAAAATATCTCTATTGGGAATGAGGTTGTTACGAGTGGGTTATTAAAAAAAAACTAAGTGTGAGTCAACATCTAAGACCTAGACTTCATTTTGCGCTCAAGCCAACAGTAAAAGGGTTGCTCACTCTAGGAAAAGCCCGTGCATCTACTTTCCCGCACAATACTTGGAGAGCCAATCACTGCAACTTCCGGAGGCAGCTCAGCGAATGACGATGCCGAAACATGTTTAGACCAAAAAACGCAGTCCGAGTTGTGACATGAAGCAATGCAAAACGTCACACTTGCATTGCTTAATGTCACAACTCAGACTGTGTTTTTGGTCTAAACATATGTTTCGGCATCGTCAGCCGCTGAGCTGCCTCCGTAAGTTGCGGGGATTGGCTCTCCGAGTGTTGTGCGGGAAAGTAAACGCACGGGCTTTTTTTAGAGTGCTCAACGAAAGCTGCGCTTTCAGTGAAGTCGGGTTTCAGTATGTAACAGGTTGAAAGCTGCTCCATATGGCATACGTTCTTAACAACCGAGGTAGGGGGATTTTAGTAGGAATAAAAATATAATATAATTGGTGGAATATGAATACCAAGACGGTTTTCTTTTCTTGAGCCGCTTAGCATAAACAAACCAACTGGCTCCAATAGCAATGCAAAAAAGTAAAATATTTGTTTATAAAAAAATGTTGTGAATTAAATACTTTTATATTTTATGCCGATTGTGTATATATTTCTTTACTTTCAAAACAATATATTTCTTTTGATTTCTTTCGGAAAAGGTCAGAAAAAAGGGCCAGCGCAAAAAGGACAAGACGAGGCACCGATCTCTTACAGCTCATGTAAGTACTTAGAGAAATAGAAAAAAAATGCTTAAAGCAGAATATATTGCTTTGAATACAAGAAATACTGCATTTCCCCACAATGCACTATTTTGACTGCACCATGTACCTTTTTCATGCTTGTTTTTATTTTCGTTCAGTCTTATTTGTGAATAACTGAAATAACTCTGGCGGTTTTTATATTGTTTGTGCTGTTCTCATAAAAGCTTTAAGGTTGCACGCCTCGATGCAGCGCTATATCATGTCATGCATGAAGCTAACTATCCTGTTCAGCTTGAATCACTGAACAAAATGTAATAGTGTTTTCAAAACAAAGTGTAACGATAACATTCCCATCAATATGAAAAAGAAAAACATTTCATAACAATTCACATGGCCAAACGTAATATGCTCTGTCACAAAAAAAGAGCATCAGCAATACTGCTTAGCAAAACTTCCCCAATACCCAGATTTGGTCTAACGATCTCCGGTTTGAATGCTCGAATCACGACCGCGGTGCCTGCAATCTGGCAGAGGCTTATTGAGGAGAAGGTGTCATGTTAGTTGATATTTCGGTTGGACCTCGAAAGATGCCCAAGTGATCCGAAATTCCGAACTAATCCTCAGTCCTTCGCTGGGGTGTGTCAGGTGCCTTTCTTTGGTTTCGCACGTACGCCCCCAGTATTTTGTTTATACATAACAATATATGTCTTATTATTAGCACTGCGAGTTGGGATAGTTGGTACTTATGCATCGTGGTAAATACGCCAAAAAACAACAACAACAACACAGGGACGGAGAAAGAAGTACACAGGACGAGGCGTAACTTGCAACTGAACATTACTGAAGGAAACATATAAAAAAAGAATAAAACCGCGCATGCGCCAGGATGATGGACTTTCATTGACCAACTGAAAAACCTGGTTGGCCAGACGGTAAAGTGCAATAATGATAGAATCAAAAAGCACTCCGCCGCCACCAGGCAATCCCGTCTGGACACTTGGCTCTACATTGTGATAGGTGTGAGTGCAAGGCCGCGTTCAATAGTACCAAGATTGTGGGAAAATTCATAACAGAATTGGAACACGAGATACATGAGGCATTCATGATAAGGGCCCATGGCACGAATGTGTGTATCAGTGCTCCCTCTGTTGCCCTATCCGATAAGGAGCAGGCTTTTATTGGTCACTCAACAGTGACGGCAGGCTTTCCAGGTGGTCAACGAAAGTCCATCATCTTTGCGCATGTGCGGTTTTATTCTTCTTTTTATATCTTTCCTTCAGTAAAGTTCCGTTGCAAGTTACGCCTTTTCCTGTGTACTTCTTTCTCTGTCACTGTGTTTTGTTGGCGTATTTACCAACATGTCTTTTAATTTTTGCGTTTCAAAATCCTCCTACGTGGTGCTCACCTAAGCGGGCCTACAGGTAGGTAAATTTACTTCCAATCGGGGTGATAATAAAAAAAAATCGAATTTACGTGACAGCAAACACAAATTAAACCTCAAATACAAGTCGAATTAAATAAACATCCCCGGCATAAAAAAAACAACTTTTTTCTAGATATATTTAAAGACAGCCCTTATTCAAATGAATACAAGGAACTGTCAGTTGTTTTAAAAATAAAACGGTGCAGTAGTCGCCCTTTATCCTGTTTGCTCATTAGGCTTTTGTACCCTTGGGTGTTTGTTTAATTATTACCACTGATTGACGAGAAGTATGCAAAACATAACGACTTGAGATGTGCATGGTTACTTACCTTGTTCAGTTCTTTAGAATCCACGTCGGCGATGAGGAACACGCCTGTTTCGCAGACCAGTCCGGTTAAAATGTTGCTGCAGAGCAGCTTAGCGAGTTCTTTTGTCACGGAGCTGCTAGGAAGAAGTGCTCCATGTCCAATGAAGTTTAGCATCGGCTGCAAAGCCAAGGCCGTAAGAGCGTCTTTAAGGTCTGTATTTCAAAGTGATACTATTCAAAGTGTCACATTTCAAAAAGATACGAAAAATCGCGGACTTTGGAAATTAAGTGATCATTGTTAAAATTGTTTTATCGATCAATCAATCAGTCAATCAGTCAATCAATATTTTTTTCCAAGGGGAGGAGGAACCCTCATTGGAAGGTTTAAAGCTTCAAAAGTCAAAACAAAGTTGCCTGAGAAGGTACGAATGGCCAATTAATTTTTTATCACCACACCACTTCACAGTGTACTGAGGTTAGGTGATCTAGAAACTGCTGGGCAGCGCCGTTGGTGAGCATTTGACAACCCTTATACGTTTGTTCGAAATAGGTATGTGAGCTCATAAGCAATGGCAAGGCTAGCAAGCCCGAGTTTTTGTTTTACTCTGGGCTTCGGTTGCTTCAATAAATGGAAGGGTTTTAAAAACGTCTTCATAAAGGAGACTATACACAGTTAGCATATCTTAAAACCAAGTGACTGTGCGAGTCAGGCAAAAATATTATGCGTAGATTTAAAGAACTTTAATCTGCGAAGTGACTTTTAGGTAGAGTATTTATAGGTTACGCGATATTTACCAATAAGGCGTGTTCCTTTATTCAGTTCAAATGATTCCTACGTGCCTATTCATAAGAATGATTAAGCTAATATCTGACCACTGCAATGTTTGCTTATACTTTCTTTCGTGTGTCTGTTAACATATATAATATTGTAGACCGGCCAAACACATGAAGCGAATTGTTTTTGTCTAAACAAGATCGTTGAAGGTAATAAAAAAAATCAGCCATTCTTCACTTCCTTTGCAATGTCTTTCGTCTGCTCAATATGACTGAACACAGTACGTGTGTCATCCTCTTTCCGAGTAGTTTGAATTATTTAACACAAGTTGAACTTTAAAGACGATGTACACTTACCGCAACTATGTCTGCAAATGGCAGAAAAAGCCTTGCGGGTCCTCTGAAGTTTTCAAGGAATGCAATCGGCGCCATTGCAGTAAACAGAGTTATCTAGATTAAAAAAATTAGCAATATAGGTTATTTAGGGTCTACAAAGAAGGTGCCAAATGAGACAATTCAGTATTTAGTAAAGTAACTGGGAAAAACATTCACTATTATTTGTTGCTGGGGCTACTATTACTACTACCACTACTACTACTAATGCTATATAAATCTTTACGTATTAGGATATTATCACCTAACGTAACAGCAGGTTAATATCAATAATTTGCCAAAATGAAACAAAATTTTCTTATAAACGTATCAGAGATACAAATATGGAGGAATAAATTTGTTCCTATACTGTAATACAGTAACTGCAACAGAGACACTAGTTCTTACCGGCAAATATATTAGATTAAACTGTGAATCAAAATCTATCCAGATGACCTGGAACATGAAATCAATTCTAACAACTGGGGCACATCCAATGTTAAGATAGCGAGATGAATTAAAGTTCATGTCAAACCTTGGTTAGATTTGAATTTAGACTTTTTAATTCTATGTGAGTTGTCCTCTTGAGTGAATATTATTTTTAATCATTTTGTTGGCTGCCAAACATAATGCAAGATGTAAATGTTTGATGTAATGTGCTGAAAAATAAAGGCAAATATCTAAAGACTTGTTTACTCTCAAATGACGAGGCCCGAACGCCTACTGTAAAACAAAAGAAAGAATGATATTTGAAGCTCATAAGACACAGTGAAAAACAATAAGAAAACGATACATTAGTTCAATAGATATGGCACAAGCATGTCTTTATTTGTGAAAGTAACTTTGATAATAATCAAAAAGTCACGCTCTTTTATTCCATTTCGAGAATACGGATAGAAATATGCACTATAACGGTTGGTAATCATTATCCTATATTTGTTTAGAAAATGTTGAATTATGATTGCCCAAAATACTATAAAAAATATTATACCTTATCGTTGTATTCCGGTTTCTCAGAAAGCAGGCCAAACAAAACCTGTGTTCCTTGAGACCAGCCAATGTACTGCATCTTCTGCTGCCCCGATATTTTCAATACGGTGTTTATCATTGCCGGGATGTCATAGGAAATGATTTGGTCTGCGCTAAAGAAGAACGGTACGGTGAAGATACTTTTAATATCAGGTGAGCTTTATATAGGCGAAAATAATGCGTAATTGGTGTCATGGTGTAAATATTGAAGCATTGTTTACCTGTTTCAATTGTGCGTATACCTGTATATTTTTCGGGATGTCTTAGATGAACAGATGTGTATACTCCTATAGACCCCTTTCAACATCCACCGAAGTCTGGTGGCCGAAATAGGCAACCTTACTAAGCAAACACCGTAAAAACCCGGTCTCGTGTTTTTTTTCTTAATCTTGAAAGCTCATTAGCTCGCCTGTATAGTTTCAATCATTTCTTTATTTATTACTCTGTTCGAGAGTGCGCGAATTACGGCCTAGTTGGCTCACCTGAAACTCCAAAAGGGTTTCTTGTCACGGCTCAGGCTCACATGGTTTGTGTAGGTGTTGCCCCGATAATTTCCGAGCCACACGTCGAACCCGGCATCGGCAAGCAGAAAGCCTGGATTCGGTATATAACTTGAGAAACATTGGGGACTTTTAGCAAACCGTTGTCGTGATCCGCGTACCGCACTACCGAAGCCTTTGAAGGATGCTTTTAAGCGCGCGCCTCGCGGTCACGGTATTACACGGGCACGCGCTTAAAAACATGCTTCAAAGGCTCCGGTAATGCGATACACGGAACATGGTAACGATTTGATAAAAGTCCCTATTATTTAGGTTTCCCGCGTCAATACGAATAAAGTTATCTCGCCTCGCGGTTATTCAAATAAACAAAACAATTGACCGATGTATCGGAATTTGCAATGGTGCCGAATTCTTGGAATGGCACGAAGCAGAGTGCAATTTTTAGTTATTTTAACGGGCCTTTTTATTGATACTTTTTATGGATATATGTAGATTTTATATTTCAAAAAAGAAATGAAGCGATCGCCCTCTCAGTGGACAGACGTCAAACCAAAATAGCGAGAATTGACTTGCCACCTATTGGTCATTTCAAAGCCACTATAGATTCAAACCATTTTGTGCGAAAAGAAAAAGACAAGCCGATTGCCGGCTCCAACTTTCGCATGGATGACGCCCGCGTTTATGAAGTAAACAGTTTCACGCTTTCGGTCTGCATTGAGCAGAAAATATAAAAGTTTGGAAATCTACCCAATAGGTGGTGGATATAAAAGATTGATCATCGCTCGGTATAACTAAATGGGCTCGTCTCTTCAAGGAGGGTCGTCACTTTCTTCTGGAAGGCTGCTAAATTATGTCATAGAGGTTGTGGAGAGCGTCTTTTTCCCCATTTATTTTTTCATTTTTTTTTCAACATTTTGCATCAGCCTACATGTATGGTGTTTGTTTTGTGTGATTCAAAACCTATAATTTATTTCTGTTACTCAGCGTGCACTCGCACCTTTTTACAAGCTGTGTTTTTTTATTTTTGCTTATAAATATATTTTTTTAGAAGAACAAACAAGTATATTTCTGTAACACGCTCATCCAAAACAGATTTCTCTCTTTTTTTAAAGTTGTAAGAACACTGAGCTTTTATTAGCATCTGGGTATAATTTATCATACAATGGTCCAGAGAACTTTCAATAATTGTATTTTTTTTCGCAATAAAACACAAAATGGACGCAGCAGACAAGAGTTTAAGGAGTTCTGAAGAGCGCTTACCTAGGCTCTGTTTTTCAAAGTTCACAACAAAATCTGCCGATGAGCCGAAGAGACCGTGCACGAGAAAGACGGGAACCTTGGCCGAAGAGTTATTGCGAAAGACTTCATTTCGTCCCCGTGGAATTCGCTGGATGCTCAGGATATAGCCGTCGGTGGTAATCACGTTGTACTCTTCGACAGGATATCCTTTGCTCCAGATTAGTTCCGACTTGAAAGATGATTTCGAAGGTCCGACAACGAAAATAAATAAAAAAATCAACAATCCTTGGGACAGCTGAGAGTAACTGGAGCTGCATCAAAATCAGTAACTGTCACTTAACGGCTTAAGTGCCAGTTTTCAATGAAGTGTTGTCTTTCAGCCTACAACAAAAAGACTATAGGTTTTTCCTTATAGGCAGCGTAACGTAATAGATATTGATTAAAAAAATTACGTAACAGTGCTAAAACGAAATTACGAATTAGAGCATTTGTTCGGCTGAAACGTGCAGTCATAGTGAAAAAGAAATTTTTAAAATCCGTTTATGCATTCACCACACATAATATGTAAATGTAATACATAACGGTAAATCAGTAAACTGTTTGTCCAATTTACTGAGAATATAAATATAACTAGCAAATTCACTACTTACTACGTTCTTCGACACATCGGGATCAAATGAAAGAAGACTGCCGACACCAGTAGATATTGCAGAAGCCAAAAAAGTGAAAAGCACCGGTTGTAATGCTTCACTCTTCATAGTTGTGAGTCGTGTATGGACACAGTTCTTTCCGATACACATTCGCTCCCAAAACGTCTCTCTATTTAAGACTGCGGAGGAGACATGGGCCGTAATGTGTGACATTGTCAGTGTTCGCATTTAACAGCTGCTTGCAAGAATGGAGCGTAGCCATTGGTTGCTAGGAGAGACTGACAGCCAATGGATCCTGAGAGGGATCAAAGCGGCCGCCTCTCCTGCTCTTCCGTGAAGTTTTCTTCGCTTGACTGCCTTCATACGATGCATCTTTACTGCGTACAAAACAAGATAACGAGATCAGGAACACGGCGTCCTTGGTTACCTGAAAAAGACATGATATGAGGGAAACAAATATAACAGTAGAGGAATTGAGTGCGCTATACACGCGGGTAAAGGTATGTTTATGAAGCGAGTTGCCCATACGTTATCTATGTCCTTCGCTTTTACCTCTGCATATGTCTCTGTATAACGCCCGCACCGACAAACATAAATTCCAAGCAAAGTCATAAAGTAATAATGCCCTGGCAGCATGAAGTCCTAAAGACCGATCTTTAACCTTTTACTATTTGCAAACCGCGTACGTTCCTTGCTCCGGTTCGTGGTTTCCTAGCTTCCTTGTTGATAGAAGCACGCCCTGGGAAGGATTAAAGACAGTCCCGCCCACAAATTTATCTTATCGCGTTTGTATTTTTAGAAGGATACAAAAATTATTTACACCTACCTGACTGTAGACATGATAGCTTTGATCCTCATAACTCTACGTTATTAAATATCAGATTCCATTTAGTTAACAAAACCAAGATAGAGTCAGAGCTTAGCCAAATGTTAACGCTCTTTCGCTCTACGGTTCTGTGCCCCGTACGACGTTCTGCTAAGTGTATCAAGAAGGAGAGAGGAGGGAGAAGGGGCTGAACACCTCTTCTATTACACAAGAACTGAAAAACTTGATGGCCTTATAAAACACTTATGACGCCTAAACAAATGTTTTTAGGAACAGATAAAAACAAAGCGGATAGTAAACTACAGCATTTACCTAATATTCATGGGAGGCACTTATATCGCCAATTTATAGACGGGCTCACCTAGTTCTACATACTTAATTGCAACTTCTTAGATATATAATTTAAAATAAAACTGATGCTATTTTAAGCTCCTCAAGTGGAGGCGTGATGTCTCTTGCGCATTATAAGGTTAGGATAGGACCATTATGTTGCGGTATATTGCTTTTCAACTTACGGATGAAGGATATTGCTCACCATTAAGTTAACGTTCTTGTTCATCCCTTATTTCGTTGTGGCATCGCTGAACAGTGATTGTTTAGTTTATTTTAAGTAATAAGAGCGCGAAACTATGTTTTTGACGAGAACCAAGCAGCAAGAGTACACTGTCGTCACGAAAGGACGACTTTTGGAGCTTCTCGACACTGCTGCTACGTGACATGTTGATTTTACTGGGACCGCAAATACTCGGCATCTAGAGTCTAGCCAACAGAACAGGACGGTATTCCCTCCCATCTGAACAAACAACGTTTCCAATTAATACTTGGTAGCAACTTTCTGAAATGTGCAGACAAAATATTTACGCGCCTGTGATTGCCACCTCAATCGACAATCCAAGCTATATACGGACGCACGCTGCACTTTCAGGGTGGCGAATAAAAATCAAAATAATATAAATCATCATTTAATTCGTGATCTATTAGTTACCACTTTTACTAGATTATTATATTCCATGCTTTACAAAAACAAATACAGGAAGTTTGATTTTAATTCAAAAAGATTAATAAAAAGGGGTTGAGAGTTAGACGACTGCCGTTCTTCACCATGTATTTATCAGGCTCGGCGGACATTAGGTGAGGAAATAATCTTCATGCTAAGTTGACTGAATCAGCTAAATATCGTTATTTAACTCTTTAATTACTAGTTTTAAGGGTCATGTAGGAATTGCAGCATTGAAGAAAATTACGATTCAATGGCCAGATCAATTTAAAGGATTTCCGAAAAGTTAATGGTTTTGCAGGTATTAATCAATAAATCGTGTTTTTTCGCCCGTTTTAAAAAATCGCGCGCAAAAAGAGTGCATCAAGCCAACACCGCCTAGGCTTAAAGGCCTCTCCGCTCTTCCTATGACATCACACTATGGGCCGGGCCGTCTGCATCTCTACTTTTTATTCGTTTTGCAATGGCGGTGGAGATTATGACGTAGTGCGTTTCGTCGATTTCGTTTTACAGTTTGAAGTGATTTCTGACAGAACCAGGGATGATTCGTACGTAACAGTGTTTGCTGTGATGTGTACTGTGATGTGGAAGAAACGTGCAAGAAGCGTGGGCCCCTAGATACCTGCATGGAAGGGAATTCGAGACGGTAGGAAACGGTTTCGAGTAGGCCTCGTTTTGTTGGATTCGCAGATGGTAATTTGTCTTGACAACTACGCTACTGTTTAGTTGCATGTAATTTTGTGTGCGACAGTTATTTCTACATGTCTTTTGTGAATGACTAAACCTTAACTGGTTTAGGTCTAGTGTTAGAATCCTGCTGAGCACGAGAGCCCACTAAGGGATAGACGACGACGAACCCGCGCGAAACATGCAACGATTTGGACGTTCCAAGCTTTTTGTACGTATTAAATACCTTGTACCTTTTGAGGACTACATATTCGACGGAATTTCACGACGCATTTGACGACGGACGAACCGCGTGGGCGAGCAGGCTAGAACTTAGCCAGCAGCTCGGATTTGTCGAGCCGAGTCGAGATGCCCGGAGAAGCTGGACACATTGGTTGACGTCACGCAATGTGGAGAGGAGGTATTGCAAAGGCCTTTGTCAGTCTAGGTGGTGTTGATCAAACCGTGACCAAAATGACGGTTGGAAGAATGTCTTAGTCTTTTAGATAACGTTGTCACGTGTCGTCGCCGCACCTACCAAAGACACGCTGTTGTGATAGTAACGACATGATTGAAACATTGACTTAACTCTTCCAAGAATCATTCTGGGCAGGATTTGCGATGCTCTTTTTGAGCACTATTTTTGTTGGGGCGAAGAAATGCGAAAATTGATTACTCAATATCGCAAAAACCATAATATTTTTGCAAATTTTCTAAGATTGGTCTGGCCTCTAAAGCCTGGGTCACAGTGCTTCTACATTTTACAAAAGACAGTCTGCAAACAGGTTCAAACGCAAGTCACTACGAGATACGCGCTTCAAATACCGCATGAAAACGAGCTAAAAAAAAAAAACGTGGCACAAGGGATTTGAACAATGGATATCGCGGTAACTAATGTCGGCAGACTGTTTTTTTTTTTATGGATAAGCAGTGTGACCCTGGCTTAAGGGTAATTTCCGTCAATACTGCAGATTCCTACATGACCTATAATACACAGCATTTAAATGTTAATTAAAATATGTTAGCTAATTACTCTACTTATAATGACGGTTACCTCCTCTTTTCAAGTCCTCCGAGCTTGATATAACAGGGTGAAGACAAAACTCGTCTACCACCGCCTATTTAAAAAAAAAAAGAGATTGAATTAAATTTAAACACTCTATAAAATATGTGGTTGTTTACCGGTTGTTCCTTATTTACGTGCCTGGTATTTTATAACAAAATCTAAAAATAATTTAGGAAGCTGGACATGAGCAGGAAGTGGTGCTCATTTGAGCGAATCCGAGTGTTCAGCTGTCTTTCTACCTTCTGCTTGCTTCCTCAGTCACTTGGTGTCCAATTGCAAGCAATACAAAAGACAAAAGCTATGAATATAACCAAGAAAATCATGTGTGCATGCCACATCCACGCAAACTCAGACCGGCATGAACAGAGACAGAGTATTACAGAGACTACTAAACATACGTCAGCTCCATCTTACATAGGCTAGTTTTGCCTTTTTGCCTTACATACTCGTCCCGACTGATTTATAAGCCACTTCCTTGCGCACTTTAAAATAGAAGAAAATTATAAGAGGCGATTTGCAAACTCTGTTCAAGTTCAAATACCACAATTCATTGTTGTAGACTTTCTTTTGTTTTGCACTTCTACGGCCAAGAGATTGCTCATATTTTGCCTGGACCACACTGCACAGGCAATGACTACATATGTGCCGATATGCAGTAAACTGGCAGATAACAATTTGGTGGGTAGCTTTCAAGAGAAGGAAAAAATGGTTCGAGGCTGCTTGGCTCATGTATAGATTTGATGTTTTATAGGAAATAAAGAGTTTTCACCATGTCACAAAATCAATCTGCTTTTTCCCCAACAAAATGTATGGCGGGGTTTACGTTAAGAATATAAAGTACCTATTTAAACTGTAACTATGCGACATTTAAATTTACACTGAATTTATTTTTTCACGCACTTTTCAGTGTTGTTTTTTATTCAACGCAAGGACTCGGTTTGGTCTTATAAAAAAGACGGAAAGTTCGTAGTGGACATGACGCATATATTGACGGATGTAAATGCTACCCATAGTGCCACAAAACGACAAGAAATATATCCTGGGTCAGGAGCGACTTGAAACCAGCTGCGACGACGGCCATGCCTTTTGTTCTATGGTTCATTGCATTGTTTCAACTTACAGGCGCCAGAAACCGAATCTTCGAAACGCAAACAAATCATGCATATTTTGTCCGAGTGGATGCAAGACAATTATTGTGACTGCAAGTTTAGATGGTTAGTACCTGTTAGTGGAATATGCAGCAGAACAGGGTACAAATATTTTTCCATGCATATTCGTGCATATAATAATTGTTGAATGAATATTATGAAATATAATTGTTAAATCTAAGTAGTGAAGTTGGAAATCAATTTATGCGGGGACAGCTAGGTTTCTAGGTGGCGCCGTTATGAAAAGTGTTTATTTACTTAATGCAATGCTAGTAGATTATCTTTAATTGAAAGTAATGTTTCAAAAGACGTGCTTCCAGTTTTGATGCACCATTTTTTTATTTTATGGGTCGCCTGGTTGTCAGGTGACCCAGTATAGTATGATACGTTATTATACGCATTTTGTGTTATTTGGAACGGAAGTTGCTCTGGCCTCGTAGAAATCATCCAGACCTTCGAAAGCAAGCGATCAATGTGCGTTTTTGTTTTGCGTCGCGTACATTTTTGCGCTACATTTTGACCTATCGGCAGTAATTGAATTGGTGCCACGGCGTTGAAGTTGGGCGCGTGCAGGCAGTAATTGAATTGGTGTCACGGCAGTTGAAGTTGGGCGCGTGCAGGCAGTAAATGAATTGGTGTCACGGCGTTGAAGTTGGGCGCGTGTACTAACTCCAGTGTTACTCTTACCCAGTTTATGCGCCTTATATACCTCGCAAGTTAATGCGTCTGGCCATATCTGTGGCAATATTGTATTTAAGAATACTTGCGCTACGAGTCATGTCAAGTAAATTATACTTGAAGGTTTGCATTCTGTTGGCCTATTCAGGATTAGGCAGTCTTTTCCCTTTGAGCTCATCTGACCCTGACGTTTCAATGAATGTGGTAAGCCTGTGAAACTATGACTCTGTAAATACAACCGAGGAAACACCGCACCAACGAAGCAATCTTCAATGTAGTCACAACTAGTTAGCTCGTATTAATGAGAGTTTCGTGGGAACAAACGTGAAGGAAATACTACGTTTTACAGAAGTCAGTGGCTTCCAAGTGCGAAACACCACGCCCATAAAGTATTAGAAACGGTAGTTAATATATCAGCTTTCGAATATAATTTGAAGTGCATCTTTTTCTAAATTAGCCAACAAGCAAACAACACGGTGCCAGTGTGGTTAAACGTTGCGCACGCACTGCCGTCTGCAGCAACATAGGCTATGGCAGCAGTAACTGTTCTAAATGAAAAGCCTAAAACGAACGGCATCTTGCATTCGAGAACGTACGGCGCGTAGATTTACATTCCCAGCATTCTGCTTGATGCTTAGGTAATTTAGCAATAGGTTTATCGTAGTTACCTCGCAGAATGTATTCAATCATATAATAATGTTTTATGCAAAACAAGTGAAAAGCAAATACACTTTTTGCAGATTCAACTGCCTGTAACCTAGATCTCTTTTCACGCCTGTAGTATGTCATTTTCCGCATGATACCGAGCTGCACCGCAGGCTTCGTCCTCTTTACTTGTGTATCGTAAAGTGGACGCGCCAGCGCGTTAATATCAATCTGGATCACAACTGGGTCGAATGTCGTCTTGCCTGGTAGCGCGAATACTGCACAGTCCGCAAGCAAAGATGATGAAGCCTGCTGTGCCGCACAATGTTACGCGGAACATTGCATATACCCTAAGGGAAATTCAGGTTATTTGTTCTAAACCTTCTCCTGGCGAGATGAGGCCTTGTCGGCAAGTCATTTCCGGAATGATAAGAATTAATAGAAAGGGTCGTGCATTTTTTCGTTATTTTTTTAAAGGTGAAGGACCGCTCAGAACCCCAGGAACCCCAGCTTCCGTCCTAAAGAGGGAAGAGGGAGGTTTCCTTGCCCTCTAGGACGCAAGCAAGGAGTGGTAGCGTTCTAAAAGTAATTCTTCACCTTCAAAAAAAAAGAAAAAAGAATTGAAAAAAAAACTTTATCTGGCTGTTCTCGTTTAGGAGGCAAAGTTGTCGACAAGGTCGCGTCTCGCAGAGAGAAAATCGAGGCCAAATAACCGTGATTTTTTTTTGGAGTGTGGTTGTTAAAATGTCAGTCCTTCATTTATTTTTGCCCATTTCAATATAGGGGAGCTTTTTGTTTTGTTTGGGGGGGGGGGGGGTAGGGGGAGGTATTTGGGCGAGTGTTTTAACACACCGCAGTTTCGAGTTCGTGCAGCGAAAACTGGTGACGAAGAAAGCAGGGATCACGGGTTCATTCGCCAACCCTGCCCATTTCTATCTAGATGCGCATTATATCTTCCGGTGTCCGTGTGTCATAACCGCGTGATGCATTTTCGAAACCGCAGGCTAGTAGTGGTACTGCACTGGCTGAATTTCTTCATCTACAGCGAAAACAGTAGATGCCTATTTTGGGATGACAATCTTCTTTCTGTCTAAACATATACAAGACACAATTACAATTTAAGCTTAATTTATTGCCAAGTTCACATCTTAATTTTTAGATGTGATATCATCTAAGGCAGCAGCCTAAATGTCTTAATTTTTTCCTAGTCGCAACTCATCCAGAGCAAGGGGTACCCCGTGCAAGAATACAAAGTTACCACCGAAGATGGCTATATCCTGGAAATCCAACGAATCCCATGGGGTCGTAATGGAGCTCCCGTAGATCAAACCTCAACAACGACGCCTGTTTTGGTTCAGCATGGCATTTTAGCGTCATCAGCGGACTTTGTCAACAACTTTCATAATCAGAGTCTTGGTGAGTATGATTTTGCCGTTTAAGTTATGTAGGCCCGTGTTATAATAACCCAGTAGGCGTCTTGTCAGCTTTGTTTACTTATTTGTTTATTTGATTCTTCGTGCCACAAAACGACGGAAGTCTTTGTATGAGGCACTCAAGTACACAATGTGGCATGCTCACAAACAGTTAAACATTCATAACAACATGTATACATCCCCGCAAACAATCACATAGACAAGGTATAAAAAAAGTACGGTAACTCTCTCTACAAGAGTGACTCAACTTCAAGCTTAAAATGTTGGTAATTACCAAAAATAGCCAGGCAGGTAGTGTACATGTTAATAAAAGTAAGTTGCATGCGAGCAATAGGACATGGCCTCTCCTAATAGAAAAGGACAAAATGGACAAGCATGTCTGCTAAGACAGATGGGCGCGTGGAAATTCACAGAACATAACAGAGCTTTGATCTGGCAACAGGAATTGCACGGCGATCAGAACGACTTACAAATTCTAGCTTATATTCAAGGTGACCCAATTGATTGAGAAAAAAATATATTATAAATGACTGCAATACCTTCTGTGAGGTATCGGATTTTCGAGCAACCGAGTAGCCCTAGTTGGAAAAATTTTCCCGTAGAAAGTGAATCGCTTCTCCATCAACTACAGCCACCCATTCGCGTTTCATCAACCCGGAGAATAGGAGTGTTCACTGGCAGCCATGGCTGTAGCGCTTTGTGGTTGAGCGCTACTCACAGTTGTCATTCGCAAGATTACATTCTCACCGATAGAACTGCTGTTAACTTCAGAAGACAAGTGGCTTTTATATAGCTGGGGCTGTCGGCGAAATCTTCATGACAAAAAAACAACTAATTAAGAGTCGAGGTGGTTAGGGTACACCATAATTTAAAACGGATAGAAACGAGCAAAAAGAAGACAAAACACATTTTTCAATTTTTAATGGAGCACTGTGTTTTGGCCCTTCCTTATCGGCCGTTCGTCGCAGGTTTAAATTGTGTTTTAGATATGAATATCTCTTGTCGTTTGCTTACTGTTATAACTGCGGTTGTTGGCTACGAAAGTCTAGAAGGTCGTGAATATAGAGACTTGAATTTTTCTTTTTCTTCAAGCTCAGCCTACAACTAATGACCACAGTACGACAGAAGTATATCCAAGCTTTATCCACGTCATCAAAACAG
The DNA here is from genome assembly GCA_037355805.1 of Ixodes ricinus. NCBI lineage: Eukaryota > Metazoa > Arthropoda > Arachnida > Ixodida > Ixodidae > Ixodes > Ixodes ricinus. The sequence goes on from JAZHYW010065988.1 coordinate 27,705, forward strand.
ATATGATGCGCTGCAGCGCAATCTAAGCGCATATACGTTATCTCACGGATAAAAGGAACCTCGATGCAGACATGTTTTTTTTTTTAAAGAAAAATGTATGTTTTGTTTGTGCTGACGACAGCTTTGCCCAAAGGTGTTACATGTTTGTGAACCGAAAGGAGATGGTGGGTGTAAAGATTGTCAGACATAACACATAAAAAAGAGAAGCTGAATTAATGCCGTATGAACTTGAAGGCGCCTTCAATTCACAAGTTGTCAATTAACATGATTCTATAAATATTTTATTAGCGGGAAGCTAAACAACAAGAGTACAGCTCTTAGATGAAACTTCCTCGTGTTCTTTTTGCTACAAATGTTCAAATAGTTTGTGATTGTACATTGAAATTATGGCATCCGGGAAAATAACTATTGCCAAATATTAGGATCTTGATCTTGAGCTTGACGGTATACATATTGCCCGTGACAGCCAATCTGCCGATTTTTTAGGTAATAATTCGTAAAAAATCGTTCAGCGAATAATGCAATAATTAATATTTCAGTGGGTCCGTCGACTATTTTTAAAATCATTAGTCTAGTCCCGTGCGTGCGACTACCCGTGCCTGCAGCTCCCATCATGAAACTGACACTACCCTCAATATGGTGAAGCTCCCTCTACTTCCACTCCAGTCCAGGTACTGGAGCGCACCTCCGGACAGACATTAGATACAAATGGGATGTCGACACCAGGTCGTTATTAGGCCTGTGAAAAGACTTTACTGGAACCTGATGTTTGCAGCATATAAATGCTGAGACTCAATATATATTGTGGTCATTTCGAAGGTTTTCTTCTCGCCGACGCTGGCTACGATGTTTGGCTCGGAAATGCCAGAGGGAACACGTACACGAGTCATGTAAACTCTAAGTCGGAAAGGCCGTGAGTTCTGGAATTTCAGGTAACGTTTACGAGGGTATTAGATATTACTTTGTATTCGCTAGTCGGTATATTTTAGAGCGCAGCTCAGCTACCCCTTCTCCGGGTTGAGCGGCGTCGGCGTCTGCGTAACCACGCTAAATTTAGCGGGAAAATGGACGCTAGATTTAGGGGACAAATTCAGTTTCTCCACTAAATTAGCAGCGGACTTGAGTTGCTGTTGAGGCCCCGTTACCTCAATTTTCCCGCTAAATCTAGCGGAGAAACTGAATTCGTTCATAGGTGACGTAATATCAAGTCATGTGACGTCATTTTCTCCCCTAAATTTAGCGGGAAACTGAATCGGAAGAATAGGAAAGAGAAGCGAATGAGGGAGGAGGAGAAGTAGGAGGTGAGGAGGGAGGAGGAGAGGGTACGGAGGAGGAGGAGGGGCCTAACCTCACCTCCGTAACCTCCCCTCTTCTTCCTCAGGGGCTCCGCTCTAATTTCGCATTACAGAAATTTGTAAAAGTTTAGTTCTTTTACAAATTTTATCGCTTTATTTTCTTCCAGCTGGCGGTCTCATATTAATTCATTGATTTCTAGTCGTTATAATAATTGCTCTTAATGTGAACGGAAAGAAAAGTTTGAAAAGGTTCCTTGCTACATGTTCCTTTGCAGCTGTTGCATTCGACGCACTTTATAAGAACGAATATCACTTGGATTTGGGTGCCGGTTTGGAGCGGGTGAGCTCTGCTAAAGAAGCGACGAAGAAGCGGTTGTGTAAACTCTACTGGACAGCGCGGCAGGACTGAGACGATTCACGAAGGAAAGACATGGACAAAATCATCGTCTGTTTTTTTCGCATTTGTGATTTCGACTTGATTTTGTTTAATTGTGCCATCTACAAAAAGGTCTATCAGTGTTTTATGGGTAGTCTGTAACCCAACCACTAATCATTCAATATTATGTTTATGTGTGTGTTATCCACATTTATGTTGACTGCTGTAATTCACAAGACACATAACAAATATATATTTTTGAGCTAGAGTTAGTTGTCGGATTTGGTAAATCATTAATAAAACAAAAACATTCGTTCGCCGATCAATTGGTTTCATCTGATGGAAATGCGTGAGCATAGTTCTTTCGTAGACGACTACAGCGGTAACTCAGCTCGCCCGCACTTCCAAGGACATTCCAGCCCGTCGCGCATTTGTAAACGGCAGGCGATTTGCGGTATGGCAACGACGCTCGAGCCTGATTGGCTGGTCCCTAGGAGGACGCTGTGTTATATAGGAACGGGCGGTTGCTGCGCTGGCTCGCAGTGTCGCTCGCAGTAAATAAGAAAAAGAAAAACGAAAAAGAAAGAATAAGACAAGGAAAGGAAAATAAACGCATTAGAAAGCATTTTTTTAAAGAAAGAAAATAATAAAAAAACATAATCAAATTGAAATGTAGGTGTTGAGGGAAGTCATGTCAGTTGTTCCTAGTATAACTGTCTCCATTTCTGGCAGTACCACAGACCGTGCGTTAATACATGACGCTCCTTTTGAAGAAATAGTCGGTGCCTCATAAAGTTCACGAGTTATCTTGTTGTGGGAGAGCTTTAGGATCAACGTTTGGTCGAGCACTGCTGAACAACCGCAATCTGGCACGTGTACAGCTAAGTGGCCAGGTGGCGACGATTCGAGCAAATGGGCACGCTCCGTAGTCTCACGTTTACACACCGGCCAGTTTGTCCAACGTAAACTTTTCCACAAGTGCACGGAATTTCATATACGCTGCCCAACGCAGGAGCTGGTACCCTTGTGCAAGTGTCTTGCGTCACATTGGTCAGTGGTGTTTTCTGGCGTACTGTGGTACTGTCAGCCAACGAACAGTTATACTTGGAACTATTCACATGACTTCTCAACGCCTACATTTCAATTTGATGATGTTTATTTTTAATTTTTTTTCTTTATAAAAATGCTTTCAATACGTTTATTTTCCTTTCTTTTCTTATTCTTTCTATTTTCGTTTTCTTTTTCTCTTTCTTGTTTTTGATGGTTCTTCTTCATCGCTCATGATTCCCTCACTTCCTTTTGTGCTTTTCTACATCTTTCAATACACGTCAGTTGTAGTAAGCGCTCTTTCCTGTCCCTTCTTCTTCTTCCTGATAATGTTTGATTTTTCACATCATGTTTAACGAACTAGCCCGCCAGTTGAGTTTTAATAGAGTTGCAGAAAGTCAAAAGCATGAATTTCTGAAACCCTTGTTTTTTTCTCCCAATTTAAAAGTAAGATATGCGGAAAAGTGTAGGAATTGGCGATTCCCATTTGAGGAGTTTGGACTCCGACAAATGTGCGCGTACTTTTAAAAAGGCTTTTTTGTTTTAAAGGCGTTGTGTAACTGAATTCTACTTGCACGCGCGTCTTTACAAGTAGAGAATTGGCCGCCTGGAAGGGGCGGAAAGGCTATTTGTTATTTACGATCGGCCGCTCAAAACAAGCGAATTTTTATCTTACTTTCCATCTGGTTCATTTGAAAACTCTTTGTGTAGACATTTAAAGCAGTGAGGGCGCAAATGTTTTGATTATTAAACTTTCACCCAACGTTAGGCAACACAGTAGGCACACGCGACTGTACGTTTGTTATGCTTTTTTGTTTAGGTAAACTACTGCGCCCAAATCTGCTAGTGAGTATAATTGGCACACGTGGGGTACAAATAGTGAGCTTGGCGTTCGTCTCTCGCCTCAACTGTAACATCCGTAAAAACTACCTACGCCCTGTTCCCGCTGTATCTCACAGCGGTGCATCAGCGGTGTGTAGTCACTACGTATGTCGCCGACAATGAGAAAACACATCAGGAAACTTGACGTCTGAGCTTTCATTTAGTCAGCATAATATTTCACGGCAACACAAATCCCATGTAAATTGAAGGCATCGCTGCATCTTTCGTTATGGAAGTTACGACCAGGGTATTGGGTTGTTTTGAAAGCAGATAGGGCAAACTGAACAAGTTGGCGCCAGTGGAGAATATGGTGCGTCGTCGGTCGCGTTGGCAACTCTCTCATGCAGTTCCTTCGTCGCTTGTTTTCAGGATTAAATTTGAAAGATGTATTCGTTAGGTGATTGAATCATATATGCACGTATCGGTAGGTGTAATTAAAAAATCTACAGAAGAAAAGAAACATAAATAGCTTATATTTAAGTAAAAATATATTTTGTTCCGGATGCATCTCATCGAAGCAGGAACCATATAGGGTCAGCGATTTTTTGCTTTATTTAGGCTACACGATGTCGCAAGCACCAAAGTATAAATGGGTTAGACGTAAACACGTGCTCTCATAAAAAAAGGTATTTTATAAATTTCTAACTTTGTTGTTATATTTTCTTAAATGCTGGAAACAATATAAGTTATCTTATACATTTCACCTAATTTATTGTTTTGATTAATTAAACGCCAGAGGCACAAACCAGATACAGTTTCTCTAAACTCTTTCAAGCCATATACAAATTCATCCAGAATTCCCTCCTGCTTGCTTTCAATATATTGCTCACCTAGTTCATTGTTCTATCATTACAGATTAACATCATTATTTTATTTAAAACTTGTGTATACCAATTGTTCTAATTCAAAATAATATAATATTTTTCAGCGCTGATGAAATAATGACCTACGACCTTCCAGCCATGATTGGCGCCGTTCTCAAGATATCTGGACAAGAGAAGCTTCAATACATTGGCTGGTCCCAGGAGCCCAGATATTATTCGAGCTTCTCTCAGAGAGGCCAGAATTTAATAACAAGGCACGAAACGTTTCTTCATTCCACTTAGATTAAACCCAGAGTCGATTCTTAGGGGGCAGAAAAACTCTCATTTATTCCTTTTTACAGACGCAGTGTATTTTGTCTGGAAATATGCTGAAACCCACTGAGAGCAGCGTAACCTATTCATAATATAAGTTACACAATATCGGAAACTCAAAAGCAGTTTTTAAATCAAATTATAAGCGCGTACTAGGATATCACAGAATTGCAGTGAAACGTAACGAGCCTACAGAGTCACGAAACATCAAAGATTGCTCGTAATATTTCAAAAAAAATTCGTAAAGTGATCGTGGTTTTTTTTTCTTTTTTACAGATAACACTTTTCAGTGGCCTGGCCCCAGTTGCATATCTCGGACACTTGAGGGCTCCACTGAGAGTTTTGCTACCTTTTGAAGACGTACTTGCGGTAGGCTCAACAGTAATTGCTTTACATTAATCTCGATAGCAGGGATCTCTCAGTTTCGAAAAAACAATTCCCATAGAGGATTACTTTTTCTAGCATGCCTTATTGAGATTCAGTGGATTCGTGAAACGCTTTTCAGGTGATCCGGAAACTTATTGTTTTCCCAAGGGCTGGATACGGTTTAATAATGGGTACTTTAAATAAAAGATTATTCACCCTGAATAATCTTATTGACTGCGGCGGACCTCAGGTTAACAGTATAAAGTGATATTATAAAAGCGAATAAATATCGTTATATAATTAGTGTTTAAAATATTTGCCTTAGCTGAAACATTCTAATTAAATATATGTTACTCATAGTGAAAATAGGGCATAGCTACTAGCTTCAAAAGTAAATTCTTCTCCGTACTGTGCACTGGCGAATTTAAGCCTGGCGATGTAAGATCTACGGAAACAAAGACGAAAAGAGCGATGGAAGTGCCGCTCCATGGTGACGCAGGCCTCCGCAACGTTCGCCGGTAACCAGTCATTAAGAGTTGATCTTAGGGCGGCGTTTTATTTGGGGTCACGCAGTCGTAAAAAAAGGCGCGCACACTCCATGTTTCCGCAGTTGTACAGTTTGCACCACTTTTTTCCCTTGCTTTTAGTATGAACAACTCCAGGCAGCCTAACTTTTCCATTGAGCAATGCAGGGAATAACATTTTTTTAATTTTTTAAGAACTGCTAGTGCATCTTTACATAGGAGGAACATACTTATTATTAAAATGTGTTTGATATGGCACATTCGTATTAAGGTTAATAGGCCGTTTTTGGTAATAAGACGGACAGTTATCAAATTTTATTCGTATCCTTTCGTCCAACACGGTCAACAACGTCATCGTGGGGGAACCATAATCTTTACTTCAAGTGCCTCTTTTGGAAATAATTTTCTGTCGAGTGTAAAAATTCCTGTATAATATATGTTTTCCAGCCCACTTTGCTCATAAAAGATTTCCGGCTCACCTCAATATGTCAGTTGTTAGTATGTATTGAGTTTAAGCATCCATAACTTTGTACCGGATATATTTTCTGAAATTTTAGGCAGTCAAGTTGGCAACAATTACACCTGGTAAATCTATGTGCGCATTAAGAGAACGTTGCCTTAAGTTCTAATTCCTTGGAAGTTTCCTCCCGAAAATTGTTTTGAAACTATCGTCCGTAGTTCTAAAAAGCATGCAGAATTGCAGCAATATATTTTCTTTCAGCGTAACAGTAATTAGACTTTGCTAATGCCAGTTTTTGAATTTTATTTAGAAATACGGGATCTGAAATTTATTTTATATTTGCTATCAAGTAAAACGCGAAAACCATTATTATTGTATTGTCAGTAACGTTCACATAAATTCGATAGAATAAAAACACGTAAAAATTATATGCTCTATTTCCTCACTTTTCACTGACGTTAGTATATATCTCTGAAAAAATGGCAAGGCAGTCTTATTGTTACTTGAAATTAGGGTTGGTTTTTGAGAACAAAAATAAGGGTCACGACAATACAAATTACGTGTTTTCAAGCACGTTGTTAGAGGCGGGGTTTGAGCCGCACGTCCGGGAGCTTCCTGGCTCGTGACGACGACCATTCCCCGAAGTGAAGAACCCAGGGGTCCAGTGGAGGTGGGAGAATTGGTAACGTAACGAACGGTTTAATTACATGGTTGCGATACAGTCGTCAAATCCGAGAGAACTCCGGAGCAGCCTCGCGCTCCGCCTTATATAGGGGTCCGTTTTCTCCCTCACTCCCCGCCAGGGCAGCAAGTGCGCAGCAGCAACCCGCCGTCAAGTGCGTCGTAGCAAGGTCCGCCGCGTCGTAGCCAGCAGTGCGTCGTAGCCAAAGTTCTCCGCAGTTAGGCCAGGCCTCTCTCCCCTTCCGGAGCGCACCAAGCCGCACGCACGCACACACGTCCCGTTGACGTCACGGGCGCGTTGAGACCTGTCTCCGCAGGCGCAGACACGTAGGCGACGGTTCCGTACTCGTCGGGACTCGTTTCGCGTAGGCCCCGTCCAGCAGGCGACGTTCCCGGACAGATCATGACTCGTTTCCGCAGCGTTGAAACTCGGAAGAAGGTCGCCGAAGGTTCCATTCTTAACAGCCCCTCCGGGGCCAGGGAAACCTCGAAAGGCCGGTGGTACAATCGCTGGCCTGAAGAGGTGGGCGTGGAGTAGGCCTTGAGAAGACGCTGCAAGCACCCAACAAACTCCCAAACCTCTTACAACGGAGGCATTAGCGGAAACGTCCCACACAACACCACGCCACACCGCAGTCAAACGCTCGGAATTCGCCAGAGACCCGCCAGACTGGATTACGGATTACCATAATTTGCCAAAACAATGCGAATTGACCCGCTGTCGCCAAAACAAAACTCATTTTTCCAACGAGGTCACAATGAACAAAATACAAAAGACAAAAACTCTTCGCAATTTGTGAGGTCCTTTTGGGGTTTTAACGAAGTGCCCCCACTTAGATCCTCATTCCCGTGGATGACGAAGACCTCTGAGATCATCCCTACTGTTTTTCGTGATGCCAGAAAAATCTGCTCAACCCATCGGCATTGCCGTTAAATTTGCCTTTCCTTTTTCTTGCCCTGAAGTCGTAGTGATCGATTTTCACGTGATTTCTAGACGTGAAAATGCGGTCCTTATAGCGCCGATAAAACAATCCGCCTTTTTCATGCCCCGTCACATTGGTCCTAGCAATCTCCTGAGCTGTACCGTGAAACCCTGACACACTAGGGTCGCTCTTCTGCTCGACTGTCAAAGACACTCCGTCTGCTCGTAGCAGAGGACCAAAGTTACGTGACGCCGGAGCTACGAGAGATATTTCACTGATCCCGTCTTCCTCCGCCTTTTTCGCCGGCTCGTTGGGACGGCGTACACTTTCTAGTGCTACGAGGTCAGGCTGTTCTACAATCTGGTCCCTCTCATCCCGTTTCTCTGCCTCGAACTGTGGTAGTGCCTGCTCCCCGACAGCTGCCTCTGGCTCTGGATCACTCGTCAACAAAGGGGCGAGCTGACGCGATTTGGACCTCGTACCTGACTGAACTAGTCCCTCTCCCAGTTGTTGACCCCTCTCGCGCAGCAGGAATTCTGACCGGTTAGAAAACAAATAAGGATACTCCAACGGGACTGTTTGCGAGACAGCCGCCTCTGTCACTAGCTCTCCGAACGGGCCAGTTATCCTTACCGTCGCCATAGGCAGACAGACACTGTGCTTTTCGAGCAGCTGCTTGATCCAAACTACCTTTCCAGTAAAATCGGATGTCGTTACATACGACGGATGAACAACGTCCATCGTCGCTGCACTGTCACGAAGCACCCTGCACGGCTTTCCGTTTACCTGGAGCTCGTGAAGATAGGGACGAAGGAGCTCCAGGTCCTCGTCACTACCGGTCACGGTCGAGAACACAACCCGCGGTTTCTTACATCTGGCCGCTGTGTGTCCCGGCTCCTGACAGTTGTAGCACAGGAACGGCTTCCTTGCCTCGAACTGCCCTGTTTGGCTTTTCCGCGCCTCGTCTCCGTTCGAGTGTTCTGCGCTCTTTTCTGGGACCTTTTGTCCTGCTTCGGGCTTCTCGGGCCCGTTTTCTCGCGAGCCGTTTCCCTGTCGGAAGGTCTTGCGCTGATCGCTCCGGCCGGGTTCGCTTTCCTCTCCGCTCAGCTTTCTACGCGTTGCGTACTCCTCGGCTAGCTCAGCGGCCCTTTCGACAGAGTCGACTCCTACCCTGTCCTGCACCCAGAGCTTGACTGACTGCGGAATGCTACGAAAGAACTGTTCGAGGCACACACACTCGACTACCTTGTCTCGGCTTTCGTACACTTCCTCGCTCTTCAACCATTCTATCAAATTGGTTTTAAGCCCGTAAGCGAATTCCGAGTAGCCCTCGCTGCTCTTTTTGGATGCGTTTCTAAACCTTTGACGGAACGCCTCGGCAGAAAGGCGGTACCGTTTCAAAAGGCTGGACTTCACCTTGTCGTAGTCGTCCGCGTCTCCAGCACTAAGGCGCGCGACAACCTCTGCAGCCTCACAGGGCAACAAAGTCAAAAGCCGTTGCGGCCACGTTTCTGGGGCGAAGCTCAACTTCTCACATGTCCTCTCAAAGTTAACTAAGAACAGGCCCACGTCTTCCCCAACTTTAAACGGCTGCATGAGCTTCTTCATTTGATACGACTCGGTCTCACTTGCTCGCACCGGAGCCCCAACTCTACTGTTCTGCGAGTTTAATCGCTGTTGTTCAATTTCGAGCTCTAGCCTTTTCAGCGCTCGCTCCTCTGTCGCAGCCTGCGCTCGTTCCTCTCTCGCTGCAGCCTGCTCTCGTTCCTCTCTCGCTGCAGCCTGCTCTCGTTCTCGTTCTCGTTCCTCTCTCGCTGCAGCCTGCTCCCGCTCTCGTTCCTCTCTCGCTGCAGCCTGCGCTCGTTCCTCTCTCGCTGCAGCCTGCTCCCGCTCTCGTTCCTCTCTCGCTGCAGTCTGCTCCTGCTCCTCTCTCGCTGCAGCCTGCTCTCGTTCTCGTTCCTCTCTCGCTGCAGCCTGCTCCTGCTCTCGTTCTCGTTCCTCTCGCTGCAGCTTCGCTCTTAGCGTTCTGAAGCAGTTCCCACGCAATTTTAATTTCCTCTGCTTCTGCGCTCTCTGAAATCGCTTTACTGATCTCAGATTTCTTCATCTTTTGCTCCACCTCCACACCCAATTCTTCACATAAACAGAGTAAATCTGCTCTCAGTAACCTCATTAGATCCATGATCGCTGCTCTTTAAGCTTTGGCTTTGTTCTAAAACTTGTCGCAAGGTTGTACACAAACCCAGCGCACGAGTCAAAACTTAAGGATTCCCAGCAGTTCAAAATTAATTACCCATAATCTGAAGCCTGGCGAATCTCAAAGCAAAGTCCAAACGCTCACCCGCAGATGTAGCACGATGTCGCATGGTCCGATCCCAACCGCTGCCAACCAGTTGTTAGAGGCGGGGTTTGAGCCGCACGTCCGGGAGCTTCCTGGCTCGTGACGACGACCATTCCCCGAAGTGAAGAACCCAGGGGTCCAGTGGAGGTGGGAGAATTGGTAACGTAACGAACGGTTTAATTACATGGTTGCGATACAGTCGTCAAATCCGAGAGAACTCCGGAGCAGCCTCGCGCTCCGCCTTATATAGGGGTCCGTTTTCTCCCTCACTCCCCGCCAGGGCAGCAAGTGCGCAGCAGCAACCCGCCGTCAAGTGCGTCGTAGCAAGGTCCGCCGCGTCGTAGCCAGCAGTGCGTCGTAGCCAAAGTTCTCCGCAGTTAGGCCAGGCCTCTCTCCCCTTCCGGAGCGCACCAAGCCGCACGCACGCACACACGTCCCGTTGACGTCACGGGCGCGTTGAGACCTGTCTCCGCAGGCGCAGACACGTAGGCGACGGTTCCGTACTCGTCGGGACTCGTTTCGCGTAGGCCCCGTCCAGCAGGCGACGTTCCCGGACAGATCATGACTCGTTTCCGCAGCGTTGAAACTCGGAAGAAGGTCGCCGAAGGTTCCATTCTTAACAACGTTCTTGCAAGTTAATATTACTCGAAACCAAGTTCGGTGATAAAGCTGCACACTGTTCTTTTCGTGGCATTTGCTTTGGACTCTACCGCTGATGCCTGATTCCTGCGTGTACAACCTCCAAACATGTTTCATGTATACGGCACTGGATTTGAAATCCAAATAAAATAAATGTCAGTGCTTTAGCTTAATTTGGTTTTCTTAGCAAATAATTATTCTCTGACCGCACAAATGAACAGTTCAGTAAGTTTAATGTATGTACGCTGTGGCACAGGGCACGGGGACATAAGGAATTATCGAGTTTCGAAACAGCTGGTGTCGCCTGTAGAAACAGTGGTTTCAGAATCTTTGGTTATATTTCCGCATCTCTATTTGTGCTAACAGAATAAAAAAGAAGGCTTCGTTGTACGAAATGGGGAATGAAAATAATTGGAGATAGGCACAAACGTCACGTTTTGGAGCTCTATCTAGGTTACTGCAGCTAATTGACGCTCACAGAAGCTAGCTGGATTGCTCTAAATTTCAGTTCAGGTGTTTTCGAACCAATACTTCTGAAAGCGGTGTTTTCTAGAAACCTGCTTTCTGACGCTCGTAGCACCGTTTTACACAGCCGCGCTAGTTTACTGTGATGTATTCGACTCGTCCAGGTGAGTAGATATGGGCTCGTGTTCTTTTGTTATATTTTAGCTGTAGATATCATTACTTCATTTTATTTCGCGAGTGGAATATAGGATTTTCTGACAACTGAAAGTGAAGTTGCGAAACTTTAGAGGGTCAATTCTAATTTATAAGTGACTTTGTTCATGGAGAGTATAAATTAAAAAAAGGTCAACACAATGTGGCAGCTGCAAACAGGAGCCGCATCCGCATTATCGGTTGTTACAGATTTCTAGAGGTCTTCTTAGTCCGCTCTCTCCTTGACCAGTTGCAGTTATGAGGGCATTATAACGTCAAACCATATATGTTTAGACAAACATTTCGACTACAAGCAATATGTGGTTGACACGCAAAATGTCGAAACAATTAGTATATCGACAAGAAAGCGCATGGACAGATAAATAATAATAATAGGTCACTAATCATTAATCATCATTTAGATCATTAATAATAACAGGTCACTAGCGCTTGTGGTATCTTCTAACAAATTTATATTGAAATCTCCGCCAAGGAAAAGAGAATATTTGCATTCGTTTGCATAACAAAGCAGTTTATCTAGAAACGTAAAGAATTGAGCTACATTGCCGCTTGGTGGGCGATATACAACAGAATACATGTAAACTTTTTGCTTTACGCATACTAATGTTTCATAATCTTCTGTAACCGTTGTATACTCTCCGACAATTTCAATGCCATCACTCGCCACTAGCATGGCGACACCACCCCCACCCCCGGCCAGATACACGATGTTGATAAAAATGTAGATATAGAGGTAAAAAATAATTCATTTCATCTCGGTACCAACTTTCGCTAAGCATTATCACGTCGAATGAGCACTTAAATTATTGAAAGCGAAGCATAGGATTGTCCGACTTAGATCTAGCTGATCTAACATTTAGGTGAAAGAGTTTCAAAAGCTTATACATACACTAGTTATAACTGCGTCCTTACAGATATCTTGTGATAGAATCAAATCGGTTACTGCCATGTTTGAGTACAATGTATAAATCAAATCAAATCACCACCGTGCAGTTCCTTCATAGCAGATCTTAAGGAGATCATTCTCTGCGTTCCATCGATATGATAAGCGCATTTTCTGCTTAACGGGCTAAAATCTTGCTTTTTCGTACCCACACGAATTTCCAGCCGCCATTGCGTTTCTTAGCGATAGCCTGACCAAGACAGATGCTCGTTCACAAATACATTGTGTTATCAGAAAGGCCCAAGTCCTCATTCGTTAATCGTTTTACTCGGGCGCTTGCAAGTACCCTGTCACGCTTTTCCCTACGAATGAACCGCACAATAACGCTTTGTTTGCCGCGTTCTCGAGCGCGGACTCAGGTGGCAGATTTCAACCGTCCGATTTATGAATCGGTTCGCCGATTGCCACCCTTAGCTTACAGAATGTTTCAATAAGATTCTCGTTTTCGGCCACCGTATTACCTTTGACTTCAAGATTGTAGGCGCGAAAGTGTTTTTCACAGCGTACAATGCTCGCTTGGTTTGCTCTCATTTCTGTTTCAAGCGCGAGGCACCTTGCTCGCAGTTCTTCGTTTGCTTTCTTTAGTTCCTTGTTGACTGTAATTCCGCTTTCAAGCTTTTCCTTAATATCCTCGTACTGAGCATTGATGAAGTCCATGCTCGACTTCAATTCTCGCATATCAGTACGAAGCTCACTTATTTCACTACGGAAGTCTCTCTCTAGCGCTTCTCAATTCAATTTCCATTCAGTCTTCATTTCATCCCGTAGCTCAGTTAAAAGTTTCGTGAGGTCTTTTGACACCGTGACAAATCACACGTTATCACACAAAAAATGCAAGGACAATTTCAATTGGCAGCAGCGACGGCAATTTTGCCGAAAGCCTAAATTGCCGTCATAGTTTATATGAGGATAAGAAACCAACCGGCAAAGGAGCACAGTCTTAGAAAGACGAGCCGAGTGCCGTCACGGCTGCCAAATGACGGGTGCTGCTACAGTTCCTCTTCTTATAGCGCAGCAGCCAGGAGCGGTACCGTGAAACAGCCATTCGTAGGCGATGCGAACATCCGAGTCGAGATCAGCAGCGGTGGAGCACCGAAGTCAGTCTTGGACAGAGGCCCGTAGACGCTGATGACTTGCAAATGGCCGTTCACCAAGCAGTCGAAGATTGCAGAAGTAGGGCCTTTAGCTCAGGAGTGGCAATCGAAGCGGTCTGCAATGGAGCACAGTCTCAGAAAGACGACCCGAGTGCCGTCGCGGTTGCTAAGTGGCGAAAAAGCACATAATACACCGCACACCCTTTCTCTACTTTTTCCATGACTGTTCTGAATTGCAGGGATTGCTTTTAAGCTCATTCATATCGTTGCTAGGTGAAAGAAATATTCGTCGTCCTTCGTTTCCAGTTTCTTTTATTCTTTCTGTTGCCACTCCCTTAAAACGTTACCGATACTTCCAAATTAGTGTGATGTCATGTGTGTCGCGCGACGTCTCTGAAGTGGACACGTAAAATGCGGCTTGAAGATAGTTTGAAGTATCGAAATATTACCTGATTCTCGTTGTGAATATGAAGGGTGGGCATAAAGGAAATATTTTGGAATAATCATAGATGCGCGCTTCCGTCTACAATTATTACAAAATATAAGAACTACCTATGGATAATTACCTAATATAAATTGGTTTACTTTGAAAATCTGTTTGGCAGGCTTTTTTTTACATTTGTTAAATATTTATGGAAAAAGCTTCGGTACGTCTCCGTCTTAAAGAAAAACAAGAATAAATGCAGTTACGAGTACCTATATTCTGTCTTGTTGCTAATTTGATGTCATCTTTTGCTGGCTTTTCAGCTCCTGGTTGAGATATTATATCACGGGGAACTTTTTTCAAGTGGTGATTTAATAAAATGGCTAGCTCAGACAATGTGCAGTCACCCTACATCACGTCTCGCATGTGAAGCATTTGTGGGTTTTATAAACAACGTTGATTCTTCAGAGCAGAATAAGGTATGTCCAAACGTAAAGCAAATTTACTTAATTCCGGAAACAAAATGTTCCCTAGGCACCGTTTCTAATGAAGTCCGCGAGCATAAATACGAAATATTGACAGAAATACTTACAAAATTTTGCTAATATTTTACGACCACTGTCTAGAAATAACCATTCGAAGGATCCACTTTCCAATCTGGAGTATTGGGTGTCAGATGGTGAAGAAAACAAACTCTGTGCTACATCGAATCAACCAGTCGAACACTGTTGAGACGTTTAGTCTAAATAGAATTGACTGGTCATTCCTTAAAAAAACTGTCCATAAAGTGTTCCTTAAAAATCCAGGTAACAACACAATCGGTCCCGAACCGTGCAGACACACTGATGAAAAAAATAATTATTTTAATTTTAGCGCTTGTCATTTTTCTAAACTAATAACTCTAGCAGTAAATTTACGAACAGTGGATCTGCTGACAATATTAATATTCATATTCCAACTCCGAAATAGAGTTAATTGTCGTGGATGTGTTTCAAATAAAAACATATATTTATTATTTTTTCACAAGCTATCTTTTGCTTGCCATTCCAAGGGGCCAGATACTTGTCAAACTGAATTACAGCCGTTTTCACGATATCTGAGTCACCAATTTGATTTTGACATTTTTGCATTGAGTGTGCCTTTAGAATATAAACTGGATTTAACCTTTTATTTATATTTTTATGCTTGTCTATAATATTAAATAAAACAAAATGTGGGCATCTTAATTCTATCAGGCCCTCAAATTAGTTATATTGTCAAATAACATTAAGATTATTCTGACATAAGTGTTCGATATCAAGTGAATCTGATCATAGAATGGTTTCTTAACACTATGAAACTTATTCAAGCTCTATTTTCTCCAAGACACGTCTTCCAGTTTATTTAAGCAATTTTCCCGCCGGGAGTTCAATTCGAAATTTGGACCATTTATCACAGGTGAGCGTTGTTCGCGATAATAATATTTAAAAAATCATTGGTTGTATAGAACAACCACAAACAAAGTTATATTTAGAATTTTTCCAGTAAATGTTCGTGTATCTTTCAGTTAGTTCGATGCGACTGCTTCCAGAAGTATGATTTCGGCTCCTTTGGAAACAAAGAAAAGTACGGAAAGGTAAGAAAGAGCATGCATAACAAACCACTTCACTATAACATGAATGGTGTGCTTTAATGTTCCGTCGCGTTTTACCATTATTTGGAACTTTTCGTTAATGATTTTTTTATTGTTGCAATATTTTTTTTAGTTTGTCCTGAACGTTCGATAATTAAAGTTGAGGAATGCGAGTTGTATTAGCAGTAGATGTGAAGTGAACGATACCGTGTCTATGTTATATTGATCATAAGTTGCATATTCATTGAAGTTTGATTAGCGAAAATATTTTTAAAGTTTTATTTTTATAAACTTTAACTCTTCTGAAAGGGGTAGAGGTCCAAGTATTATTAAGTGTAAAGAAATAATCACAAAGGAATACTAAATATAAATTGTGTTTTCTTGTGGATACAATATGTTCATTAATAAATACATTTTATAAACACTATGATTACGTTCTCATAGTGTAAAAACTAGGACAATTGAACTTGTGATTTTTAAATTGTTTCGAATCTACACTTTCCCAGCTATCTCACTGTAACCATTCCACGCGCAATTACGTTTTTAATGATTTTAATGTGGAGGTAAGCTTTCTACCTCCAGGTGATGTACTATTGCATAAAACAATAGAATCTATAAATACCTTACAGATATAAAGTACGCTATACAATTGCCTGTGACTGGCGTGGAATATTTCATAGAATGCGGTTGATGCAAAGTGGTCTATAATGTATACCGGGATTGAGTTATGTTTTACATATTTGTTTTAAAAAAACTAGGAATGCTACAGAAATGCAGTTTCTGCAGGTGAGTTGTACGGCCAGGGGGACATACTATTTTTTACTTAATATAGGCAAAACAAAGTTAACTAAAGTTGGCTAATTAAATATATATTTCATGCGAATAATAGGTTTTAATTTATAAACTTGTTGAGTTTCATGAAAAACAAATAAATCAGTAAATTTGATGAAGATTTGGAGCGCCGTGGAAGCGCGGTGGTGCTCTAAATTTACGAATCGCGCAACAGGCGCAATGCTGGCGGTGGAAAAACTTGAAGGATATGGGAGTTCGATTATCCGGTCGGGCGCATTTTCCGCGCCTGAGCCTTATGCCTGTGGCAAGAGCAGCAAATTTAACCCATCACCGCGCTCCCCATGAAATTCAAGTCTTTCTAAAATTTACAAATATTTATTTCATTGACAGTCAGAAAGTTTTTGGTTTGGGTTTATAAGGTTGTCTTCACTGATTAAAAAAAATAATCGAAATGTAAAAAACATATAATATTATTCGACTTACCACAATACAAGCCTCCTTTATTATGTCCCCCAGGCCGTATAACCCGCCTGCACAGACCACATCAATGTAACTCTTCCGCCATAAAAAAAGAAAAAAAACAAAACAAACAAATCGGAATGTAAGTTTAAAAAAAATAAAGTTGTATATGCGGGAAATTATTCAAAACAACTCCCCCAAAGTAAAGCTTTGAGCAAACATTTTTGTCACCTTTTGTTTTCGTTGCAAATATTCAGCACATACACTCTAAAAAAGCCCGTGCGTCTACCTTCCCGCACAACACTCGGAGAGCCAATCACCGCATCTTACGGAGGCAGCTCAGCGAATGACGATGGTCGAAACATAGGTTTAGACCAAAAAACGCAGTCTGAGTTGGGACATTAATCAATGCAAAACGTCACGCTTGCAACTCGGACTACGTTTTTGGTTCTAAACATATGTTTCGGCATCGCGATTCGCTGAGCTGTCTCCGTAAGCTGCGGCGATTGGTCCTCGCAGTGTTGTGCGGGAAAGTAGACGCACGGACTTTTTCTGGAGTGAGCAGCGCTTATGTTTTAGGAACTTTTTGAAAGTTACTTAAAATTTTGCCGTTCCACTTATGCGGAATACAGTCTAGTTTCATATATGTCCGCCGTCTCTTCTTCTCGTAATAGTTCGATAATTATTAGAAGCGAACGGGCTGCAAATATGAAAGTGGGTCAAGAGTTCAGCGCCCTCACGCTGCACGCAAGCGCTTTTTATGTGGAAAAGTTGATCATGGCATGGTTTTTAAATGCAGTAATATATTGCGAGCGTAACACTTTCGAAACGTCCTACTTTTATTAAGACACTTTTTGTGCTCTAAAAAGTGCACTGACATTTTGTAGGTACAGGCAGTGTTTGAACGGTTATTATTCTGCTGAGGATGCAGTAAAAACAAGCTGTGTTTAGTGTAAATATAAAGGTATAAACTACGCAACGAGCTACATTCAAAATACGATAACTAAATATTATATCATCTTTTCTATTCGACCTTTGCATAATGGCGAACTACCTTAGCACGAGATGACAATATGCATCACACTTAAGTAGATTACTCTTTGTTCTTCATTTTAGCCAAGTTCTTGACACACCATTTTTAATCTAGGTATATAAACTAGGGGAACAGGTCCACTCGTCACAATCATATCGTCATAGGAAAACTAGTCAGAGGTGAACTTGTCAGAGAGGGCATCTCGTTTTAGGTAATCCCGTAGTAGGAAGAGTGGTCGCATTGACCTTCTCGCCATATGACAAGTGGTCAAATGTTTTCAGTTTATTCGTCACATTTTTTACTTATTTTTTTATCTTGTTCGCTAGACAGTCTTCCATCCCACAAGGGAGTATTGTCTTTCGTTGTGACCCCTCTTTTCCATTATAAGCACCCTCCAGAGCTCCTTTTAGAGGACAGACTTTTGTAAGGCGGATGCTAAGGTTCAAGAAAAGAAATGTTTTTCTCATTTATCTAATTAGGGCAAGTCTGTTTAAACACCCCCTCTTTTTTAACGCGATTTTTTATACTGTCAGAAGACTACCCAATTAATATTTTGCTACAGAGTCACGCATATTTATAATAAGTAAAAAAGCGCAACTGCTCGAAACCGAAAGCGAAAGCGGACTGGGGAGGAAGAAGAAATATAGAGGAGGAGAAAGTTACCGAAAGTCACGTGGCTATGCAACTTTTTTTTTCTCGAGCAACGTATTTGCGGTTTTTTAGAAGCCACAAAAAATGGCCATCATATTTTTTTAGACTTTTAGTATTGAGTGTGTGCCTTTGATGACCCACGACTTTGATTATCTTTGGTGGTTGTGTCTCAACCATAGGAAACGGCACGTGACCACGAATAAGAAAGTGAGCGCGAATCAAACCGGCCAGTCTCGATCGGCGGTTTTAGGGCGGAAAGAAAACGAATTTCGAGCCGCAAATTGTGTTGTGGCTAGGTGGGCTTAAACACCTTGGCCAGCATAAATACCCTGTCAGTGTCCCTTTAAATGTCGATACTAAAATTGAAAGAATAAAAACACGATGGGCGAGGACTAGACAACAACACTTTCATTTAGCAACGACGTCTTATTATGTAAACAAAATTCGCGCTGTGCCCGAGATCACTCTGATAAGGAGGTGTTGGAAATGTAGAAGGGGTGAACGAGGGGGCAAGGGCGGAGGATCCATGATTGTCCAATTTCTATGGGGATCCATGACTGTCCCAATTCTACGGGGGAGGTGCACATTCTTCCCAGTTCCAGCCTCGAGAAATTTCACTTCACGTCTCGATGGAGTTAAGGATGCCGATGAGCACATTCTTTTTTGCGTTCTCGATGAGGAATGACTCGATGATTTCGAGTCCAAAGCGGCCTCGGTGTCCCCTCTTTATCTTCGTACCGGCGAAGTCAGGTGCGCACTCTAAGCGCTCATTTGCGTGAACCTTCGTGTTTTTATTCTTTCAATTTTAAGAATGTTTTATTTTTTACCGGTTCAAATCCGGGAAACCAAGATGCGCACTTGGTAGAACGCCTAGTCGTTTTTCTACTTATTATATATTGTAACAAGTAGAAAAACGAATATGACCTATTGTAAATTACGCAATTGAAACCTTGGAGGCGTATCCAGCGACAAACAATTTTTACCGAAATTGACAAAAGTTCAGTTTTCCTCTGTTACGAGTTCCCCGCCGTTACGAGTTCCCCGTGCACGAGATGGCCTATGACGAGATGTCCGCTGTGACCAGTTCCCCTATGACGAGTTGGCTGTGACGAGTTGGCTTGTGACCAGTTCTTCTAAACCCATAAACTAGAGCATGTGGTGAAGTATGCTTGTTTTTTTTCAGGTCAACCCACCTCAGTATAAGTTGAACAATACTAAATTACCTGTCGCGATCTACTGGAGTGATGGCGACGAACTGGTTACGACTAAGGATGTCGCTAGACTGCGCTCGGAGCTGCCAAACGTCGTTGCCTTCTACAAAGTGCCAGATGTTAAATTCACTCACCTTGACTTCGCTTGGGGTATCACGTCTGCGAACGTACTTTACCGAGAAATGATTGATCTCATGGATAAATACAAATAGAATCGGTATATTATGCTTTCGGTTTTCTGAACCGCAAAACCATGCATATGTGACCATATTCCGTTGGTTTTGAAGTTTTTTCTTTATGTTATTGCTGTTTTCCTGTGTGTTTTTTTTTTATTTTGTGAATAACTCTGCAGTTAGAATGTTCGATTAGGAAAAAGCTTTTAGTCGAAGGAACAGACACAGAAGGGAACGTCTCAAATTCAGCTAACTGCTTTATTTCAGAAGCATCCATATATGCGAAATAAATGTTACGGCGCAAACGAGCTGGTGTATATTAAACATGATTTAAAAACCCCGAGACTGCAGGTAACTTTTGAGTGTGTAAGGCGTTACCTGCAAGCACGTTTTTTTTTTAAATCATGTTTTACAGGGTGTTTTACGAAAGGTGGACAAATTCGATATTGCGAAAACCACGCGTCGCAACAAAAAAAGGCATGTGTCGTTTTGGTCCTGGGCCAAGGGCCTATTTAGGAAAGTTATTAAAGTCCTGGATAATTAGATGGTTAATTATTTTTCCGCAATCGACTTTTTTAATATTGGATTTAAGGGCATTGTTTCAATTACAAATTTGCTCAGCATCATCAAAAAACCCTAAATCAATAAATTGCAGAACGATAAAAGGCACGCGAAGCATTTTGCGGCTTTCTAAAGAAACCGCACAAATTCGACGGGATTTTAAGTTTCGGTTTGCTATCGGAGCGCATCTCGGCTTCGGCGGCACCGCTCTTCGTGGAGAAATAGTGCAACCAGCATCTGCTGTGTCATGCGATGACAGCGCATGACGCAGTAGTTCAGTTGGAATAAAAGACTCTATTCCAACTGAACTACATTCAATCCTCTTTGTAAAAACATTGAGATGCTACATTGCCATGTTCCAAGCTCGTTTGTCACCATGCGAAGGGGCATATCAGGCTTGTGAACTTTCAGCAAAATTTTATACTTAACGAAGACTTTCTTTGGTTCATTACTTGTTTCGCTAGAGATTCCATCTGCTTTTCACCATGCGAAGGGGCTATAAGGCTTGTGAACTGTCAGGAAGATTTTAGACTTAACGAAGATTTTCTTTGGTTCATTACTTGTTTTGCTAGAGATTCCATCTCATCGTCCTTCAGGATTCTAACAATTTTCCTTCTAATCTTTCTAATGTCTCCTTTTCATTTAACAAAAAGCGCGTTGAGGGCCTTCTTTCACGTTTTCCGGAACAGTGCCACCGGAAGGATGTCAAACATACCACTTTTGTCAGTTTGCAACTGAAGCGATCCCTTTTCTAGTTCGTTTACGGCAGCGGTTATGACACGAAAATCTCTTTTCACCTCGAAAAGTGTTATCCATTAGTTTATTAGTTTCATCAACAACACAATCCTCGAGCTTAGCTCTTTCTTCACGATTCGTCAGTTTAGATATAGTTTGAATTGCGGAGAACACATCCATCCTGGAGGGTTTTACGCCCGCACAAACTTTTATGAGAAATGCGGGGAAGGGACAACGGATGAAGCTAGAAGGTGCAGGACATAAAGAGGAATTCATAAAAAAGCAATTGGAATTAAAGTTTAAAAATGACCATCCGCAGAAGAAACAAACAAGGAAGAAGAGATGCAGTAATACCGTATTTCCACGGGATTTCCCATAACCTAAAGGCTTGCGCAAAAATGTTCGGAGTAGAAGTAGTATTCTCCTCAGATTTCAAAATGAGCAGTTTGACTTCATTTTAATCAAACCATAGAGGCTGCCAGAAGGCTCATCGGGAACCTTCAGTTCGATGCGTAGAGAGTGTGGTGTAGGAGAGACCGTTAGCATGCGGGTTCAAGTACGGGGTACAAACCTCGAGATGCGTTAACGATAAGTTATTAGAACACAAGAGAAATGTAAGAACAAATGCGACGAACTCAGAAGTCGCAAAGCACCTTCATGAATGCAACAACTGTACTGTGTACCGGTCAGAGACGGAAAAATTTCTACATAAAGAGCGGAATGATATAAAGAGAGTCGTTAAAGAAACAGTAAGGATAAAGTCTATCAAAAATTGCATAAGCTAAGCCTCGGTGCAATTCGGAAGCCACGGCAATAAGTTCCTCAAAGTGTAAACGACACATTATAATTGTTTTATTTTTTTGAGAGCGAGGGGAAGATGTTTAACGCGGTGTTAATATTTTGGAAGCTTTGCCCGGGTTGGCACACAAAGCGCAGCAGTCGCCGTTTTCCTGAAGTCACCCAGATGTAGGTCCCGGAACCCTCTCCCTCCATCCTTGAAGATAAGCACATCGTATTGTGGGTTCGACCGCGTGGTCTCTTGTAAGTGTTATATGTTGATCTGTTTTTGAAAATGCATTCAACAAAATGACATTTTTCGTGTAGGAGGTGGTTGACCGTGATGACATATGTGGGTTTGACCGTTTGTTCTGTTTTGTATGTGTATTGTTCTTTGTATTTGAAAGTGCTTTTAACAGAAGAGACCTCTGGGTAAAATGTGGTTGAGAGTGGCTGTGTGGTATATATAGGATGCTTGAGATATATACCAATTAGGTGAGTTCGAGACGTTCCCTTCTGTGTTTGTTCCTTCGACTAAAAGTATTTTACTTTTCTGCACCACATTCTCAGGTTTTAAACGACATGATTAGCTACCACCAGTTCGCCTGCGCAGTTAGTCTTTTCAAGAATGTTTGAATAAGTTTCTTTTATTTCCAATATGGCGGGTTTTTTGTGTTTGATAAATTTTTTATTGATTTTTGGTTTTTATATGTGAGTTTGTTAAACATTTGTTTGAAGAAACAGGTTCAAGAAGTTGGACAGGATAGACGGTGGCAGATCTAACTCCTGGAAAATGTTTGAGGAATACAGGAAACGACTCTAGTTAGTCTGTCGTGTAATAAATAAACCTTTAGCTTTGTTTCACTATGCGTCCTTTTGTGTTTTGTTTGATCTCTTCTTATTTTTAAAGAATAAGCTCAATTGCCCTAAATTTGTATTATATCGTGTTTAAACAAAACGTTTTTTCAATGATTTGAATGCGTGTACTGATCGAGAAAGAAGGAGGGAAGAAAGCAAAACGTGGACAGTTTTGAAGTTGTCCCATTTCTTTCCAGTCTTCTTTCGTGACAAAGTTTCAATATTTTCACCAGGTGGCAAGGGATTTTACATGTGTCATGACTTTAAAGAAGATTTCCGAGCTAAGCAGCGGTCTGCTGAGGCACCGTCGGAAAGAAACTAATTTTGTTGCGCGAAAATTTATGTGTACGGAACGAATCCCAGAGAAAAGCTAACCAGAGGAAAGCTCACCGGAGAAAAGCTCCCCGGCGAAAAGCTCAGCGGAGAAAAGCTCACCGCAAAACCGGCGGTTGCGGAGAAAAATTCACTCTTCCATTGAGCGTATGCGGAGAAAAGCTCGCCGATTTTTTTCTTCTTTTTATATAGGGGCTGCCGGATACTGCCTAATATACATAAATTTATTATCATCAAAATTCGTCAGTTTTAGAAAAAAAAAATGTCCTTTTTTGTAATACTTGTTAAGCTTATTTGGTATATTACTTCCAAATTAATAATTGCGTCGACTGTTTTTTTGTGGTTTACTCCTTAGGGAACGAAAGCCTAACTGCAAACCTTTATGAACTCGAAAAACAGAAAAAAGTTGGAAAACTTAATAATGTCTGCCTAAACCCTGAAAAGCGAAGGCTGTATATGTCGAAAATCCGAAAGTGCATGCGTAACAACGCAGTGCCTGAAATTATTTTTGAAGTTTTTGTTAACCTTTGAAAACAGGATAGACCGGTCAGTACGATATCGAGGTTTCTTACTTCCACGGACATGCACGTTTTCTAGACGTTCACGCCGATTTTCCACACGTTGCTTCTGTGTGATTGTGTTCTTCTACGGCAAGCCACCCATGACCTTCAAAGCTGCACATTGTCACCGTCGTTTCTCGTGACCTATATAAGAACTATAGTCTTCTGTAAGGTAGCGAATTCGGCGAGTTGGTAAACGTTATACATGTTGAAAACCGCTCAAACGACGGAGAAGGAATGAAGACAACAAACACGACAGGACGAAGCTGTTCTCGCAACTAAAGTTTTATTAGAGAAAAAACTGCGTAGCCGACGCTGATTACATCAAGAAACACCTACTTATCTATGAGGCGCCAGACAATCTTCGAAGCTTAAACGGTTCAGACACCGTTATTCATATTAGCTCGCAAAGAACAAACCTCTTTATCTGACAGAGCTACCGACGGTGCACTGTCAAGTTGTCAATAAATTGTTGTCTTCTTTGGATGTCCCATGTTCTGATTTTATATTTGCGGCGTCATTAATACACAGAATGGGTGATTACTAATTTCTGACGAACTAGTAAACATGCCCAATAAACTTCAAGGATATTACAAAAAATAGGACAATTATTTTTAATGAAGTGACAAATTGTAATTGTGTTAAATTGCCACGTGTGACACACAATCAACTAAGCTAAAAAATTAAAAATAAAATATTTGGTGAGCTTCTTTCTGCATCCGATCATAGGGCCGGTGAGCTTTTCTCCGTAGCTGCGGGTTTTGCGAAGAGCTTTTCTCCGGTGAGCTTTTCTCCGCCGCCCGTACAGAACGACTCCACAATATACGTTTTCCACAAATACAAATATAATATGAGGATATAATCTAAAATCGGATTCCAACCCCGGGAAAACTATAAATGTGGAATAATATAACACATTTATAGTTTCCCGGGGTTTTTGCCACGTGTTCACATTTTGAAATGAAGTATAGACTCGGCCCAGGGAAATATTTCATAATAAACTCTGTCAGGAACAAGCATCAGAAAAAAAATTAAGCTAAAGCGTGTTTATATAATAAAGGAGGTTATATTTACGGATTACAATATAAGCAACAAACTCTATGTCTGTCAAGATCAATGACCGAGTTAAAGAACATATTTGACAAAACATTTTATGAACTTTTACCCCCAATTAGTGACATGTACCTTCAGGCCCTCGTCAATTTAATTCGGTAGTTTTTTTATTTAGTTCACAAAACAATATAGCACAAACAATCATAATATAAATGTTAGTATCAAGATCGCGCTTTGCTTATCTTGCATGAGTATTATTCGCATTTAAAAAAATATTACCGTCTTTGTCATTTGAGGTATGTTTTTATTTCATACAAAAGCGCGGTGAAACGCCACTGGTGCTTGAAAAAAATGTTAGAAAACCACAACGTGTTTTGTCGGCTTCAGTATTCATTTGTAACTTGGAGTGTACTGAATTCAATTTTTGTACTGACAGTTGTTGGTCATTATTCTAGAATGATCTTTTTTAGCGACTAGACCAAAACCATTTTACGATACCGCGGAAAATTGTTAGCTTCACCAAAACGCATACTTCTTTTCATTGAAAACCGGAAGTCAAGTTTTGTCGGGTAACTGAGACTATGCACACATTTCATGGCCCTTCTCCGACGCAGGTTCAACTGCATTAGTTTATTTAGAAAGACTATGTTTGGCGCTTTAATTTCGCGTTGAGGCAGATATGAGAATAATAATAATATAGATGCGTGCGCGAATATCGCATCGAATGAAATAGCGCAGTTTCATTCTTAGCTTCAACAGTGTTAGGTGAATCGGTTGTCGTAGCTTTATCTTGCGCTGGGGATGCTACGAATCACGCAGCGCCATTTGACTCGAGCCACTAGTAGCACACCCCTAGAAAATATTACAATATATAGAAAACAAGCCAATCTAAGCGCTACTGTTGTCACTGTCTACAAGTATCCTGGCAAGGATATATTAGGCACTCAATGCCCTTACATAATAGAACGAAAACTATGTGAAAGGGTTTGGAATTTTTACACGCAACGATATCTCGAGGGTGTGTGCCCATAAACAATAATTTCAAAAATTACAAAACAAAAACAATTTATTTTTGTTTGCCATAAATGCCGGCGTTTTGTTTTGCCTACGGGTCGAGTGCCACACAAAAGTCGTAATTTTCTACTGCAGGTTTTCAACACCGTAACCGGGTGCATGTGGGATACGCGCCGAGTTATAAAATGACTGGAAGAGGAGACAAAAGGCCAAACGACGACACCGGAAATAAAGACTAACGTCGGTAGTCGTGCGATCAAACAGCTAACGCAAGACACCGTAAACGAGTGACTGAAGTGTCTATGTAGGAAAAGATTCAGAAGGAAAAATATTCTCTCTTCTCGAGGGATAACGGTCCTCAGGTGCGAGTCCTGCGTGTAAAACGGTGACTGTTTCCCAAACAGAAGTTAGAACACTTCAGGATCCTCGTAGACACAGCAGCTTGGGACATCTCACAGTCAGCTCTCTAGAGACAGGAGCCTCTACGTCAGGATGCTCGCCAAGGTGAGGCTGATAAGCTTATGCTGGAGTCGAGAGATTAAATTTATTTTCAAGCTCTGGGGTGTGAAAAAGCACGGCTTAATTAATGCACAGCGCTCACCAAACAAATACTTAACGCACGAACTGTTTCTTATCTCGTAGGAGCGCCATCTTGCGGCGGGTGACCGACGGCTCCATGAGGTGTCCTTCTGTGCAGTACATCATATTAAGATCTAGACTACGGAGCCTTTTTTCGGCTTCCGCCAGAATAGGGCTTTCATAAGAGTTGACACTGTTAATTCGCTCATACTCATTTGCCAAGCTCTGTACTCATATCAACCTTCGTCTGTGCAGAATCATCATGGTCGGATTTGGTTATCACTCTAGTAAATGTTATCATTGTTCACTAATGAACGTTTATGGCGATATGGCTTAAAGTATCTCCTTTGTTGTGTTTGTTCCTTTTAAAGGTCGAAAATAATACTAAGGAATATAGGATGAAAGCTGCAGGGTAATGATCTGGATTTCAAATTAGTAGTACAGAAGGCAAATGCTGGATATAAACTTGCACAAAGCGTTTAGACCTCTAAATATATACAACACTGCAAAAACACACACATACACATATTGCATTCAACATTTAATCACCACGTTGAAATAAGATTCTGCAAAAACAAATTCAAGGTCCTTATACGAAAATGCAGGATTCGATATTTATGTAAAAAGAAGTTAGATATAATAAATTTAGACTAGAATACAATTCGAATAAGAGCTATATAAAAGGCCAGTGAGATGTGTTTTCTACGTTCAGTTATTATACTGTCTTCAGCGTTAAGAAGCAGCTATTTTGGGTGAGAACAAGAACTTAAGAAATGCATGCATACTCCTAAAAATGCGAATGCATTGTGTCATTGGCCGTAACACTATATACTATAATGCTCTGCCTCGCCGTCGAACATAGTTCGGAAGCTGGAGCTGGGAATGGCTGCTGAGGGGCGGAGTTTTGTAAAGAAGCTGAGCCGGTTTAGTGGTCTCTCCCCTGAACTGGAATATTTCAGCTACCTGAAGGACGAGATGAAGAATACCACGATTGTTCTTCTCTGAAGTTAAATGTAGAGTACATGGCTGCCAGCATTCACTCTGAAGACTCGCTGGTCGGCATTGCGGTCCGGGTACACCGATCTCGTCTACGTAATTTACTTTGGCTACCTGACTGTGGCAGACAAAGTGCCACTCTACGCCTGTTGTCCACAAGGACAGAATTGCAGATAATTCAGTGGAGGCAAAAATGAAGCAACTCATGCAGAAAACGAATAGCATGCCGTCGTCCTATGCACAAGACAGACGACGAGAATGGTTATATATCAAGAGGTCGATTCATAATAAAAATTCTTGCTGCGCTGGTTTAGCTAGCGCTGCACAGAGGCATGCTAGCCAGAGACAGTACGACAGCTATCTGCGTACTGAAAGCGCTGCGCAGTTGCGATAAAAATCCTGGACGCAGGTAGTATGGCCGTTTATGTTAAAACGCATCTGCTCTGGTTCGGCCGGTGTTAGCGTCAGATATAAAGAACTTAGAAAGATAAAAAACCTAGACATTAAAATATATATACATAAAAATAATAAATTTTTGTTTCTTTTTTATCTAGATTGTTTGTCATTTTGTCCATAAAACAAGTGGAGTCCTCTGAGTATCCTGTGTAGTAACACATCCGTAATTTTGACTCATCAACCAAGGAATCGAAGCCGAAGAAATCAATACATGAGGCTGCACTCCTTCGAAGCCACTAGAAAGTATAGTAGAGTTGTTGACCCGACAGAGGTCATTCCTGCCGGCCTCTTGAGTAGCCGTGTCAAAAAAAAAGAATGAAACTGAACAAATTTGAAAAAAGCGTTCAGTTAAAGTAATCACTACTTTAACTGAAGCTTTTTCAGTTGAGCTTCATCCACGATGACGACAGGCACCAACGTCACGTGACCGGAGTGCAACAAAATATTATTTGTTTCAAAGAAAATCAGTATGTTATTTTATGTAAATTACATTCATTTGATTTAAATCATTATAGCTAGAACATAATGATTCTTTTTACCACAACATAACACGGTTAAATGAAGGATTACTGTAAATTTAAAGTAGAAATTAACTAACAACTTTTTGTTGCTGTAATCTCCGCTATACTAGAACAGATTACAGCCTTGCACTTTTAATTGGTTAGAAAGATTTATGTGATTTTTTTTTAGTTTTTACTTAATTACGAGACAATGCATTTTTCGTTTTAGTTTCTTTCTCTTCCTTTCTGATTATGCTGAAATAAAACTTTAGGTAGCTGACGAACGGAGGTAAAGATCAAGTCCAATGCTCCGATTTACTCGGAAGAGCACTTCTATTTGCTTGTGCTAAGCGTCATATTTATTTATAGACGTCTGATATGGTATAACCCCCACATCAGTCGTCTATCAAACAAAAAAGCGACTGTACAGATCGGCCACAGTCGTCCTCAGACGATGCTCGTTGGGCGGCTTACAAACTTGCTTCCGATAAAAACGTGGCGGCAACTAAAACAGCCATGGAAAAATACCATAAAAGTACCTTGCTATCCATCCTTGCAACCGACATTAAACAGTTTTGGTGCTTTATAAACCTTACTGATGATAATAATATCGCACTCGCTGACAGTTCAGGGAATCTTATTCCCCTCAACAATTTCCGTTTATCTTCAATGAAACCTTTATGGATAATTTTTTTGTAACAGAACAGCTGCGGATGTAACGATTTATTTAGAGACAATCCGAGCTTAAGAGTGTCGCTTGACATCACTTGCATCACGTTGCTGCGGCCAACGGGAAGGCCACTGGACTCGCCCTCGGCCCCTGATTGCCATATATGGTTCGTGAAGTTTGTTACTGTCCACTTCAAGGTAAACGAAAAGGAATACAGTCGATGCCACTGGTGGAGGCATGTTTTCCGGCGTGAAGTTTGAGACGAAACACCCCGTGGTTTTCTTGGTCGGAACTGCGTACGTCGTCACGCGACGACTCAATAAGAAATGCTCTCAAGACTAAGACCCTTTGAGGGGCTATCGCTGTTACAGCCTTGTCTTATTTGAAGGTGCTCGTTCGACGCACCGCTCAAACATTCCGTACGCAGAACGCATTCGTAATAAATGCGGTCATGTGTGCGCGACGCGAAAAGCAATTGTTATTCCCGCACGAGGTTGGAATTCTTAGCCTATGTCGTCGGCCATGACACATGCAGGACTTCTACATTCAACACTTTATTCTTCTTCTTTTTTTACACTACAACCACATAATGATTCAGACCCAACGGGTTAAAACAGCCCCATCACCAAGTGTCTTCCGCGATCTTGACAGAAAATATTAAGTAGACACCAAAATTAACTCTCCGACGTAACTCCACCGCGGTGGCACTAGCTGTTGGTACTGCGCATGCACAGAGAAGAGCTTAGGAAACGCAGGGAGTGGCAAGTCTGCCAAACATTTATCATCACTCCGCAGTCAGTGAAATAGCGACATTAACCAATAAAAGCGCGCCGAATAGGGAATAACCAATTGAGAAGCATTAAGATGATAAGCGGCGCCCTGCCTTTGCCATAGTTCGTTTTCCCTCAAGTCTAGACGAGGCCGACGCTACGAGCTGATGGAATAATCAGACAGAGACAAAAGCGCACCATCATGGTGTTCGTCATTATTCTGAATGTATGTTCCATTGGGGTTGTACGTAACAATCTTAAGCAGGGAAGGCCTAGTGACCTGGGCTTTTGAAGCTGCTTGATTGGTCCCATTAGCACGTATAGTGGCGTCTGCTTCTGGGTTTTAAGCTGAAACAAAGTATAAGATCTCAGTGGCTCTATGTTTTCGCTTGCGAGAGTGGATGGAAATATTTGAGGTATTATTTTTGGGCCCTGTACCAAATATTTCTACAGCGCGGTCGTGTGCTATATTAGTCATTTAGCGAACTTACGATGTGGTTCTAGAAAGGTAAACGTAGTCGCTGAAAGCTATATAAGCACAGGGCATGTGGCCAGTATCCCAAGCATTCTAGTATCACTCCGCACTGAGTGTTACTGCGGCCTTAGCCACTAAAATAGCGAAGCGGGAAGTACGAAGCAGGAAATAGGGCTGATTAGCCCCGTGCCCTGGATGTCTTATTCTGTCAGTGAATATGGTCAAGGTACTCGCTGGTTTTATTCAAGATTAAAAGGCTTGGAAACGATCCAGTCCCAAATTCAACCCTTACGGAATCGGTCTAACATAATTCCGTGTGTTACTGGTGATGTGTAAAAATAGATTTTCCAAATTAATTTCGCGATACGTTTTTATTTATGAAGTCGAATTCTTTACTTGTCCCGTTACGCGAAAATTCGGCGGCGTTGTGCACGAAATACGGCCACACCAAGACCTCATCAAGCAAGCACCTCAGAAAAAAGAAAATCACAGCAACACAGATGCTTCGTCACGAAAGCCTGCGGGGCGCTTAAAGCGAAAGTGGACGCGCCTCAGAAATAAAACACAAAGAAAATCACAGCAACACAGATGCTTCGTCACGGAAGCTTGCGGGGGCGCTCAATGTGAAAATGGACGCGCCTCAAAAATAAAACACAAAGAAAAGCACAGCAACGCAGATGCTTCGTCACGGAAGCTTGCGGGGGCGCTCAAGGTGAAAGTGGACGCGCCTCAAAATTAAAACACAAAGAAAAGCACAGCAACGCAGATGCATCGTCACGGAAGCCGTCATGAAGCCGGCGCGGTTCACCGCGCGTGCGCAGTGGGGGAGCGTGACGTCATTACCAACGAAGTAAAAAACATATTTTTTTAGGATGAGATTTAAATGAGACAGCCAAATAAACCCCATTCTTAGTAGGCCAATATTTCTTTTAAATCATCCCACATGTTTTGTCACTTATTCCCGTGTGTTTTTAAGGGTGCAGGTGCATTAAGAGTGTCCTGACAAATCACAGTGACTTCTTGTTTTTGAAAACACCCTTGGATAAGACTTAAAACGTATGTGTTAGTATAAAGGAAGCAAATTATGCTTAAAAAGATGAATACAATTTTGTTAGTGTGTTTTCTCAAATAAATTAACAATATTGGACATTTACCTAATACTCAGACCCACAGACCAATGTCAAAAATTAAATTTTCACTTTAAAAGGATAATACCTTTTTTACCTTGGCTTGGGTGCTCGTTTTAAGATTAGAGACTATCTATAAGAGATTAAACATATTTTTCAAAATCGACCACATTTATGCGTTTTATATTTTGATGAAAACGGATTATTTTGCGATATGATCAATGTGTTCAATATATTAATTAAGTCAACTTTTTTCCTTTAGTAATAACACACATGGTTTTCGTCCTAATATGGTAACCTGTTTTTAAATATAAAATGTGCCTCTCAGCATTTTATGACATTTGTAACGCCTCTCCACGCTTAAAACAAAGAAATCCGTGGCAGAACTTATTGAATAATTTAGAAAAATACATTGAGCTACTAAATAGGGTGTTTATTTTACAATCTCGCTTTAAACCTTTCTTGAAAAAAAATCAGCATTTTACTTATTGGGGTTTGTTTTCCACAAAATTCAAGGTGTCGTAAAAACAAGTTATAGCAAAATATCTTGGAAGTGGAACTTTTATTTCACGAGAACACCTAAACGTTTTACGTAGAATCCGTGCGAGTCGAATTTAAGACTGGATTGTTTGGCGCACAATGACCGAATGGTAACTCATATCTTTGTGGCTTCTGAGTATATGGTAGAAAATAGTAGCTTCCGTTTTTTGTGCATATTAATATAATCAACTGCTATACATGTAGGCAGACCAGTAGATATCCGAAGGTCTTAGAAAGGTCATTTTTACGTGTTTTATAAGCTTATCTGCAATTTTGTCATGCATTGTTATCTGAATCCTAAAACATCTAGTAAAAAAAAAGTCAGATCCAAAGCAGAATAAAAAATTTAGATCCAGTCCGGATCTGAAATTGGGAGTGAACAGATGTCAGGTTTAATCTGGGTAAAACTATTTGTTAGTATTTTTTTTTCGCAGACCGGAAGTTTTTTTATGCCGCATTTTGGATAAATTTTTATTCCGGTCCAACTTGCTTCCATGGCTCCCGATAGAATCCGGCCCTTCGGCTCCGGGGATGGAATAGGTTGATACATCGCCGCTGTAAAAAGACACAATTCAATAAAAAAAAAAACTCAGTATTTAATGACATTGTATTGGGCACTTCGACACCCCATATGCGATCAAGTGACAAGTCGACACTGCATTTAGGACCAAGACAAGACTTTGAATGCCAAATCGCGACCAGTCTTTGAATCCCACCAACAACACCAAGCACGATTATGGTTTGTACGTAATAGGTTGAAAAGCCGCTCGAAAATAAGCAGAAAAAACGAACACAAGTGTTCTGCTCTAAATTATTAATACGTTTATTATTACATCACACAAAGCCTATATCGCAAACAAGTGCGAGCTTTAAACTCCAATAGAACGCAAATCACACTACTTACTACGATTGAGACATAATTCGATTGGAAACACCCAGATACGCTATGCCAATATATATCTGGCGCTTCCACACAGCAGCGACGATCAAACGACAAGTCGACGCTTTTTAGGGTCAACAGAAGCGCGTCACATTTCTCGGGATAGGTCAAACTACCTCTGAAAACGGAAAGAATAAGTTTAGTCCGCACTGGGTAGACTGAAAATGCGCTAAGTTTACTTTCTATAACGTAATACGGGGGAGGGGAAGGGGGGGGGGGCAGGACGCAACTGTTTATTTTAAATTATTCATGTTTATATTTGAATCACAAATGTTCGATGATTCGAACCACTTCGAACGTGAAACCGCTCTGTAGAATGCAAATCGCAAGGGATACAACTTTAGCTTTTTTAGCTGTTTAAGCGTCACGGTGATTGCAGACTAGAAACCGGCAAGAACAAGGCAAACGTCAGTTGACACAAGATTCGGGTGGGTGCGGTGTGCTCACGGTGAGAGCAGCAGACCCCAAACGTGTAATCAGAGATCGCTTGTATAAAATACGATCACAAATGAAGCTGTCGCAAACACTCAACAACTCGGGTATAGAAAGACGCCACACTTCACAGTAAACGACACAGTGGCGTGGCTAGGAATTTTTTTCGGGGGAGGGGAGGGGAGGGGAGGATCAAAATGCATGTGAATAATGTTGGGTCGACTAAATCTCAAAAAAGGTTGTTTTTTTTTCGTGGGGGGGGGGGGGGTTGTGCACTACTATAAGCTCTCCCCATCCATGGCTACGCAACTGGAACAGAACACATTGCGAGGACACCGACGTCCAAGAACGAACAGACAAGTTTTGCAGCGCCGCGCTCTCAGCTTGTAACAACGCGCGATTCCCTCGTTCACGACGTTCAAACTAACTCGAGAACTGCTAATCAAGGGTGCCGCAAAAGAAAGGTTATAATATGTTTTCAGGGCATTAACTTGTGTCCTATCGCTTTTCTGTTCCTGCAATTAACAATACGAAGGGATTCTGTTGGAACTCTTTTCTCAGTCGTTGGAAGGGCGTTGTCAGTGGGCATTTTCTTATTCGTGGTTTGCTCGTTTTTTCCCCTTTGAGCGGATCTGTCGCTGGCAGCGTGTTTTTCGTGCGTTTGTTTGTTTTTCTCGTTCCTTCTGCGCGTACAAGCACGGAGTTAGCGCAACCGTGCCGACAACGCGCGACGGCTGGCCCAGCCGGTGAGCCGCGGCAGAGATGATCGCTATCGCTCGTGATCGTGCTTGGGCAGCCGGCCATACACCTGTGTCCGCCTTGTAGATATCAAAGTGTCTCGCATTATAAATGTCATAGTAGATTCATCATAGGCAACTTCTAACGCCAAAAATACGACAGAATCGGCCGCCAGAGCATTGAAACGCGCACGGAAGCCACTCGGAGCCGACCGGGCCATCGGACGGGCAGAGCAGCGCAAATGCATTGTCTATAAATACGAAATTCGCCCTTATTAGGCGATAAAGTACAGTAGACATCGAACCTGCTGTAATCTTAAATAGTCTCCTTTTAGTTTATTTTTCTTCCTGTGACAGTTTATGTCAAAAACTGAAGAAGGAAAAATCACGCTTGGTGGATCAGGCCACACTGGAATCTCCGGGCTCGCTTTGGATCGAACGTAACCATCAAAGTCGTCTGGATCTGGCGAGATTTGAAGTCGGGTGCCTCGTAACGAGCGCAGACCGAGGTCGGAGCTGCGTGATTGACACTGGACAAGACAGAATCTAACTTGACATTTTCGTACGGGATATTAAAATTTTCCTATGCGCCGACAGAGACTAGTGGTATAAGACTTGATCTAAATTCAGATAACTTTTCTTTTGCGGCCCTAATACTACTTATTGCGGTCCTTATTACAACGGCAAACTAATCTAGACAAGGTTCAATACATGTCAATATTCTTAACCCGTTTTTAATTAAGGAATGGGGGTTAGTTTTATCATATATTTCTTTACTTAACCGATTCCGGGCTATTGACCGTTAGGCTGTCCAAATTAAGGATCAGGAGCGGCGATATATTCCTGGTAGCAAAGGAATATTATTTTGTTTTCTCCAAAATGAATCTACTATTTCACCATCTATATGTCTGCGATTGGGAATAGACGGTTTATGGACAATCGGCTCTGGCGGCAGCGAAGTTCTTGCTAGTTTACAGCGTGTGTCGAGATCAAATCGAATGTATTATTAAAAATGCACCATCATTTATCCTGGTTGTACTTAAACAAATGCTAATAAGAATGACTCACTGCTGCTTGGTCTTTCGCGTACAGACTTGACGTGACTTCCAAGATGAACACCTCGGCAGGTTTTGTGCTCCGTGCATGTGGGTCCCAGGTATGTCACTCAATGTTCACAAGAAGGAAATGCTTGTTTTAGTTTAAGCAATCTTGATTCGATTAAAGAAAAGGTCTCGGCGAGCACTATTTACCTTGTTAAGGGTTATTTAGCTGCTTCATCACAAGCTGGAGGACGCTCAGGCGGGTACTTATGTCAGAATTTCGTGCACCTTAGTTGCCCACAACGAAGCTCACAACGATGAAATGGCAGTCTATCAGATACAACAGTGTGCAATAACTCTACCGCCCATTTGTGTAAAAAGCAAACAAAAAGATTAAACGGGGCCTACAAACTAATCCAGTGCATATGGAGTTATTCAGAGGGTAAACCAAACATGTGCCTTTTTGGGGCCTAACCAGGTCACATTGTCCAACAACATAAAAAAACTGTCTTTGTATTTGCTAAGTCTAGTCGACAAACTAGTTATTAGCAGAAAATAAACCGAACTTTTGTCAAAGTTTTGTCTTGCGTTGCGCTGGATTAGCTAGATACAGCTTTATTAAAAATATATTCTTCGTTTTCTGCTAAAGACCCTGTAGATATTTCCTAAAACTAACCTCATATATTCGTTGAGAGAATGAGAGTGGCAGGGCGTTTCGCTCGAATGCTCAGCCCCCAGCACATGCTAGATGCAACCAGCAGTGCTTTGACTACGCATGCGCGCTCGAGGCTCACGAGACGCTCAAGCGCTGTCCAAAGTAGGGAGCGCGCGCTGAAGGCCAGACGACAGAAACTCCTCCCTCCCGTTCTCATACTGTCAGTGGCTTGACAAGCTTCGTACTTGAGGCGGACGAATCGCTAAAACTTGGATTTCTTTATGGCGAAGCAAATTGGCCGCTACGTGAAGGCCTATTGAAATTTCATTTGTGAAAAATGGGGCGCCGTGCGCTCTGTGGCGTCGAGAAGGTTCCCTTTAAGTTCTTCCTGACAGCATCTCTTTATGCGTGATTCAAAATAATATATATTTATTTTGACGTGTGGTCAAACAACTCGAGTCCTTCTGTGCGGTACAACACAAATATGACAAAACTAGAAAAAAAACGAAAATAATGACTGCGCAAATGATATGGCATCAAGATTACGGCAAAAGGTTTTTGCATCACAAAATATTTCAAGGTGTCAATAATCACACTTCTTAAATTTAACTCGTGGTCGTATACAGTAAGAGATCTGTTCAAAAAACTCATGTGCATAGAAAAAGTTGTGATTACGATGAGTACGCGGCAGGGTTGAGCAGTATCGCAATACAAATGTATCGCGATAGTATTTAAAAATACATTTCGTATCTGTATTTCTGTATCGCAGTACATTTTTTCACCAGTATCTGTATTCCTGTTTCGAAATACATTAGGAATGTTTCTTTGTATCGCGATACAATCAGGATGAAATGTATTTCGTTACATTTCCGGAGAAATACCTCGCCCCTCCCCAACCTCCCTGAAAAACAAAATATAACTCCGAACGCTTTTGTTTTTACTTCTGAGGGCACCAGGGTCAAGGAAATGCTGGGGCATTGTTACTATGCTGACCAAGGTTCCTTCCGATTCTCCCAACTATTTTCTCTTCTGAGAAGTGTTGCCTTGTCGGGGACTCGAACCATGCAGAGTTCCAAGAGAGTGATCGGAGCATCTTCTGTCGCAGGTCCCTAGTAGGAATTTCATGAGTCATTGTTTCCTGGCATCCAATGCCCTCTGCTCACCGCTCTCTCCTGCCTCTAGCGTAGGCAGCTTATGCACGTGCATTAGCTGCGTTCGCTAGAGGCAGGAGAGAGCGGTGAGCAGAGGGCATTGGATGCTCAGGAAACAATGACTCATGAAAATTCCTACTAAAGAACCTGCGACAGAAAGATGCTCCGATTCCTCTCTTGGGAACTCTGCCTGGTTCAGAGTCCCGACAAGGCAACACTTCTCAGAAGAGAAAATAGTTGGAGAATCACAAGGAAACCTTGGTCAGCATAGTAACAATGCCCCAGCGTTTCGACCCTGGTGCCCTCAGAAGTAAAAAAAAAAAAAAGCGTTCGGAGTATGTATTTTGTCTTTCGGGGAGGTTGGGGAGGGGCAAGGTGGCTCTCCGGAAATGTAACGAAATACATTTCATCCCTGATTGTATCGACGACACAGAAAACGATTTCTAAATGATTGTGCAGGCAGGAATATGCAGATACTGGTGAAAAACAAGTACGATTCTGAAATACATACGAAATGAATTGTTTAAATACTATCGCGATACATTTGTATTGCGATACTGCTCCAACCCTGCCGCGTACTCGTCGTAATCCGCAGCTTTTTCTATGCACACGAGTTTTTTTTTAACAGATCTCTATACTGTACATTATTCCGCGAGATAAATTTAAGTGTGATTATTGACACCTTAAAATATTTCTGATGCAAATGCATTTTGCCGCAATCTTGATGCCATATCATCTGCGTGCGAGTCATAATTTTTTTTTCTAGTTTTGTCATATTTGTGGTGTACCGCAGAAGGTCTCGAGTTGTTTGACCACACGTCAAAATAAATATATATTATTTTGAATCACGCAAAGAACGCTGTCAGGAAGAACTTAAAGGGAAGCTTCTCGGCGCCACAGAGCGCACGGCGCCCCATTTTTCACAAAATGGAAATTTCAATAGGCACTTTCGCGTGGCGGCTAATTTGCTTCGCCATAAAGAAATCCAAGTTTTAGCGATTCGTCCGCCTCAAGTACGAAGCTTAAGTCAAGCCACTGACGAGTTGTGAGAACGGGAGGAGTTTCTGTCGGCTGCACTTCAGCGCGCGCTCCCTACTTGGACAGCGCTTGAGCGTCTCGTGAGCCTCGAGCGCGCATGCGTAGTCAAAGCGCCGCTGGTTGCATCTGGCGTGTGCTGCGGGCTGAGCGTTCTAGCGAAACGCCCTGCTACTATCATTCCCTCATGCGTATGCTTCTTCGAGGTTAATTTTAGGAGATATCTACAGGGTCTTTAGCAGAAAACGAAGAATATAGTTTTTAAATGAAAGCTGTATCTAGCTAATCCAGCGCAACGCAAGACAAAACTTCGACAAAGTCTCGGTTTTAGTTTCTGCTAATAACTAGTTTGTCGACTAGACTTAGCAAATACAAAAACGGTTTTTTTTATGTTGCTGGACAATGTGACCTGGTTAGGCCCCAAAAAAGGCACATGTTTGGTTTACCCTCTGAATAACTCCATATGCACTGAATCTAGTTTGCAGGCCCCGTTTAATCTTTTTGTTTGCTTTTTACACAAATGGGCGGCAGAGTTATTGCACACTGTTGTATCTGATAGACTGCCATTTCATCGTTGTGAGCTTGCTGTGGGCAACCAAGGTGCACGAAATTCGACATAAGTACCCGCCTGAGCGTCCTCCAGCTCATGATGAAGCAGCTAAATAACCCTTAACAAGGTAAATAGTGCTCGCCGAGACACTTTTCTTTAATCGAATCAAGATTGCTTAAACTAAAACAAGCATTTCCTTCTTGTGAACATTGAGTGACATACCTGGGACCCACATGCACGGAGCACAAAACCTTCCGAGGTGTTCATCTTGGAAGTCACGTCAAGTCTGTGCGCGAAAGACCAGCAGCAGTGAGTCATTCTATTAGCATTTGTTTAAGTACAACCAGGATAAATGATGGTCCATTGTTAATAATACATTCGATTTGATCTCGGCACACGCTGTAAACTAGCAAGAACTTCGCTGCCGCCAGAGCCGATTGTCCATAAACCGTGCATTCCCAATCACAGACATATAGATGGTGAAATAGTAGATTCATTTTGGAGAAAAAAATTAATATTCCTTTGCTACCAGGAATATATCGCCGCTCCTGATCCTTAATTTGGACAGCCTAACGGTCAATAGCCCGGAATCGGTTAAGTAAAGAAATATATGATAAAACTAACCCCCGTTCCTTAATTAAAAACAGGTATAAGAATATTGACATGTATTGAACCTTGTCTAGATTAGTTTGCCGTTGTAATAAGGACCGCAATAAGTAGTATTAGCCGCAAAACAAAAGTTATCTGAATTTAGATCAAGTCTTATACCACTGCCCCTGTCGGCGCATAGGAAAATTTTAATATCCC
The DNA here is from genome assembly GCA_037355805.1 of Ixodes ricinus. Classification (NCBI taxonomy): domain Eukaryota; kingdom Metazoa; phylum Arthropoda; class Arachnida; order Ixodida; family Ixodidae; genus Ixodes; species Ixodes ricinus. The sequence goes on from JAZHYW010065988.1 coordinate 66,796, forward strand.
GTACGAAAATGTCAAGTTAGATTCTGTCTTTGTCCAGTGTCAATCACGCAGCTCCGACCTTTGGTCTGCGCTCGTTACGAGGCACTCCGACTTCAAATCTCGCCAGATCCAGACGACCTTGATGGTTACGTTCGATCCAAAGCGAGCCCGGAGATTCCAGTGTGCCTGATCCACCAAGCATGATTTTTCCTTCTTCAGGTTTTGACATAAACTGTCACAGGAAGAAAATAAACTAGAAGGAGACTATTTAAGATTACAGCAGGTTCAATGTCTACTGTAACTTTATCGCCTGATATGGGCGAATTTCGTATTTATAGACAATGCATTTGCGCTCCTCTGCCCGTCCGATGGCCCGGTCGGCTCCGAGCGGCTTGCCAGTATGCGTCCCAATGCTCTGGCGGCCGATTCTGTCGTATTTTTGGCGTTAGAAGCTGCCATGATGAATCTACTATGACATTTATAATGCGAGACACTTTGATATCTACAAGGCGGACACAGGTGTATGGCCGGCTGCTCACGCACGATCACGAGCGACGTAGCGATCATCTCTGCCGCGGCTCGCCAGCTGACCAGCCGTCGCGCGTCGTCAGTACGGTTGCGTTAACTCCGAGCCCATGCGCGCAGAAGGAACGAGAAAACAAACAAACGCACGTAAACACGCTGCCAGCGACAGATCCGCTCAAGGAGAAAAACGAGCCAACCACGAATAAGAGGAGGCCCACTGACAACGCCCTTCCAACGACTGAGAAAGACTCAATGGAATCCCTTCGTATTGTTCATTGCAGGAAACAGAAAACGATAGGATATCGGGTTAATGCCCTGAAAACATATTATAATATTTCTTTTGCGTCATCCTCGATTAGCAGTTTTTGAGTTAGTTTGAGACGTCTGGAACGAGGGAATCGCGCGTTTACAAGTTGAGAGGCGCGGCGCGGCAAAACTTGTCTGTTCGTTCTTGACGTCGGTGTCCTCGCAACGTGTTCGTTCCAGTGGCGTAGCCATGGGGAGGGCTTAGTACGTAACCCCCCCCCCACCGCCCCCCCCCCCCCAAAAAACTTTTTTCAGATTTGGTCGGTTCAACATTATTCACATGCATTTTGATCCCCCCCCCCTCGAAAAACATTCCTAGCTACGCCACTGTTTCGTTCACTGTGCAGTGCGCAGCTTGTATACCCGAGTTGTTGAGTGTTTGCGGCAGCTTCATTTGTGATCGTATTTTATACAAGCGATCTCCTGATTACACGTTTGGAGTCTCGCTGCTCTCACCGTGAGTGCACTGTACCCACCCGAATCTTGTGTCAACTGACGTTTGCCTTGTTCTTGCCGGTTTCTAGTCTACAATCACTGTGACGCTTAAAACAGCTAAAAAGCTATAGTTTTATTCCTTACGATTTGCATTCTACAGAGAGGTTTCACGTTCGAAGTGGTTTGAATCATAGAACATCTGTGATGCAATTATAAACATGCATCATTTAAAATGAACACTTGCGTCCTGCCCCCCCCCCTTCTTGCCCCATTTTACGTTATAAAAAGTAAACTTGGCGTAGTTTCAGTCTACCCAGTGCGGACTAAAGTTATCTCTCCGCTGTCAGAGGTAGTATGTCCTATCTCGAGAAACGTGACGCGCTTCTGTTGACCCTAAAAAGCGTCGACTTGTCGTTCGATCGTCGCTGTTGTGTGGAAGCGCCAGATATATATTGGCATAGCGTATCTGGGTGTCTCCAATCGAATTGTGTCTCTATCTTAGTAAGGAGTGTGATTTGCGTTCTATAGGAGTTTCAAGCTTGCAATTGTTTGTGATATAGGCTTTCTGTGATGTAATAATAAACATATGAATAATTTAGAGCAGAACACTTGTGTTCCCTTTCTCTGCTTATTTTTGAGTGGCTTTTCAACCTAATACGTACAAACCATAATCGTGCTTGGTGTTGTTGGTGGGATTCAAAGACTTGTCGCGTTTTGGCATTCAGTCTTGTCTTGGTTCTAAATGCAGTGTCGACTTGTCACTCGATCGCATATGGGGCGTCGAAGTGCCCAATACATTGTCATTAAGTACTGATGAGTTTTTTTATTTTTTTTTATCGAGTTGTGTCTTTTTACAGCGGCGATGTATCAACCTATCTCCATCCCCGGAGCCGAGGAACCTGGATTCTATCGAGAGACCCTGAAGCAAGTTGGACCGGATTAAAAATTTATCCAAAATATAACAAAAAAACTTATAGTCTGCAAAAAAAAATACAATGAACAAGTAGCAACAAAAGTTCCACCCAGATTAAACCTGACATAGTGTTCACTCCCCATGTCAAATCCGGACTGTATCTAAAATTGATGTGACTTTTTTTTTAATGGATGTTTTACAAACCAGATAATAATGCATGACAAAATTGCAGATAAACTTATAAAACACGTAAAAATGACCTTTCTAAGGCCTTGGGATATCTACTGATCTGCTCTACTATGTATAGCAGCTGATTAGAATAATAGTGCACAAAAAGAAGCTACATATTTTTACTATCAACTCATGAAGCCACAAATATATGAGTTACCATTTGGTCATTGTACGCTAAACAATCCAGTCTTAAATTCGACTCGCACGGATTCTACGTGAGAGTTTAGGTGTTTTGGTGAAATAAAGTGCCATTTCCCAAATATTTTGTTATAACGTTTTTTACGACAGTTTGAATTCTGTGGAAAACAAACCCCAATAAGTAAAATGCTGATTTTTTTCTTAAGAAAGGTTTCAAGCGAGGTTGTGAAATAAACACCTTATTTAGTAGCTCAATGTATTTTCTAAATTATTCAGTAGGTTCTGCCACGAATTTCAGTGTTTTAAGCATAGAGAGGCGTTACAAATGGTCATAAAATGCTGATAGGCACATTTTATATTTAAAAACAGGTTACCATAAGAGGCCGAAAACCATGTGTGTTATTACTAAAGGAAAAAAGTTAATTTAAATAATATATTGAACACATTGATCATATAGCAAAATAATTCGTTCTCATCAAAAAATAAAACGCATAAAGTTGGTCGATTTTGAAAAATATGTTTAATCTCCTATAGATAGCTCTAATCTTAAAACGAGCACAAAAGCCAAGGTAAAAAAGTATTATCCTTTTAAAGTGAAAATATAACTTTTTGACATTGGTCTGTGGGTCTGAGTATTTAGCTAAATGTCCAATATTGTTAATTTATTTGAAAAAACACGCTAACAAAATTGTATTCACCTTTTTAAGCATAATTTGCTTCCTTTATACTAACACATAAGTTTTAAGTCTTATCCAAGGGTGCTTTTGAAAACAAGAAGTCACCGTGATTTCTCAGGACACTCTTAATGCACCTGCACCCTTAAAAACACACGGGAATAAGTGACAAAACATATGGGATAATTTAAAAGAAATATTGACCTACTAAGAATGGTGTTTATTTGGCAGTCTCATTTAAAACTCATCCTACAAAAAATATGTTTTCACTTCTTTCGTCATCTTTTCCGGAAAATGAAAAATGTAAAAAAACATTTGGCAGAGGCACTCATGACTGCTTACGTGTAGGATTGCGAAAGCATTCCTACACGCTGTGCATTCCTACAAGACACCGCACATCGTCTTCCTTTTTCACACGGCGCTCCGGCGATGACGTCACGCTCCCCCACTGCGCAGGCGCGGTGAACCCCGCCGGCTTCATGACGGCTTCCATGACGATGCATCTGCGTTGCTGTGCTTTTCTTTGTGTTTTCTTTCTGAGGCGCGTCCACTTTGGCCTTGAGCGGAAAATAGGCGCGGCGACCCCGCCGGCTTCACGGCTTCCGTGACGAAGCATCTGCGTTGCTGTGCTTTTCTTTGTGTTTTCTTTCTGAGGCGCGTCCACTTTGACCTTGAGCGGCGCATAGGCGCGCGACCCCGCCGGCTTCACGGCTTCCGTGACGAAGCATCGGCGTTGCTGTGCTTTTCTTTGTGTTTTCTTTCTGAGGCGCGTCCACTTTGGCCTTGAGCGGCGCATAGGCGCGGCGACCCCGCCGGCTTCACGGCTTCCGTGACGAAGCATCTGCGTTGCTGTGCTTTTCTTTGTGTTTTCTTTCTGAGGCGCGTCCACTTTGACCTTGAGCGGCGCATAGGCGCAGCGACCCCGCCGGCTTCACGGCTTCCGTGACGAAGCATCTGCGTTGCTGTGCCTTTCTTTGTGTTTTATTTCTGAGGCGCGTCCACTTTGACCGTGAGCGGCGCATAGGCGTGGCGACCCCGCCGGCTTCACGGCTTCCGTGACGAAGCATCGGCGTTGCTGTGCTTTTCTTTGTGTTTTCTTTCTGAGGCCCGTCCACTTTGACCTTGAGCGGCGCATAGGCGCGGCGACCCCGCCGTCTTCACGGCGTCCGTGACGAAGCATCTGCGTTGCTGTGCTTTTCTTTGTGTTATCTTTCTGAGGCGCGTCTACCTTGACCTTGAGTGGCGCATAGGCACGGCGACCCCGCCGGCTTCACGGCTTCCGTGACGAAGCATCTGCGCCACTGTGCTTTTCTTTGCGTTTTATTTCTCAGGCGCGTCCACTTTGACCTTGAGCGGCGCACAGGCGTGGCGACCCCGCCGGCTTCATGGCTTCCGTGACGAAGCATCTGCGTTGCTGTGCTTTTCTTTGTGTTTTATTTTCTGAGGCGCGTCCACCTTGACCTTGAGTGGCGAGGCGACCCCGCAGGCTTCCGTGACGAAGCATCTGCGTTGCTTGTGCTTTTCTTTGTGTTTTATTTCTGAGGCGCGTCCACTTTGACCTTGAGACTGGCCCCCGGCCAGGCTTCCGTGACGAAGCATCTGCGTTGCTGTGCTTTTCTTTGTGTTTTATTTTCTGAGGCGCGTCCACTTTGACCTTGAGCGCCTAGCGCCGACCCCGCCGCAGGCTTCGCGTGACGGAAGCATCTGTGTTGCTGTGCTTTTCTTTGTGTTTTATTTCTGAGGCGCGTCCACTTTGACCTTGAGAGCGACATCCCCGCGGCTCTTCCCGTGACGAAGCATCTGCGTTGCTGTGCTTTTCTATCGAGTTTTATTTCTGAGGTGCGTGCTTGATGAGGTCTTGGTGCGACCGTAATTTTCGTGCACAACGCCAGTCGGTATTTTCGCGTAACGGGACAAGTAAAGATTTTGACTTAATAAATGAAAATGGTTATCGCAAAGTAGCTTGGATAAATGTATTTATACACATCACCAGTAACACACTGAATTATTTTAGACTCGAATCTGCAAGTGGTCGAATTCTGGGGACTGAATCGTTTCAGCAAGCCTTTTAAACTTGAATATAACCAGCGAGTACCTTGACCATATTCACTGACAGAATAAGACTATCCAGGGCACGGGGCTAATCAGCATTAATTTCTTGCTTAGTAATTCCCAGCTTCGCCATTTTAGTGGCTAAGGCCGCAGTTACAACTACAGTGCGGATTGATACTAGAATGCTTGGGATACTGGCCACATTCCCTGATGCTTATATAGCTTTCAGCGACTGACGTTTACCTTTCTATAACTACACCGCAAGTTCGCTAAATGACTAATATAGCACGCTGACCGCGCTGTAGAAATATTTGTTACGACAGCCCAAAAAGAATACCTCGATTATTTCAATCCACTCTCGCAAGCGAAAACATAGAGCCACTGAGACCTTATACTTTGTTTCAGCTTAAAACCCAGAAGCAGCCCGCCACTATACGCGACTTGCAAGTGGGACCATTTAAGCAGCGTCAAAAGCCTGCAGGTCACTAGGCCTTTCCGGCTTCAGATTGGTTACGTACACCCACAATAGAACATACATTCAGAATCATGCCGTCCAGCATGATGGTTCGCTTTGCCTCTGTCTGATTATTCCATACCAGCTCGCAGCGTCGGCCTCGTCTAGATTTGAGGGAAACGAACTATAGCAAAGGCAGGGCGCGCGCTTATTATCTTAATGCTTCTTGATGGGCTATTCCTTATTCGGCGCGGTTTCACTGGTTAACGTCGCCATTTCACTGACTGCCGAGTGATAATAAAAGTTTGGCAGACTTGCCACTCCCTGCGTTTCACAGCTCTTCGCTGCGCATGCGCAGTACTGACAGCAGTGCCACCGCGGTGGAGTTACGTCGGAGAGTTAATTTTGGTGTCTACTTTATATTTTCTGTCAAGATCACGGAAGACACTTGGTGATGGGGCTGTTTTAACCCATTGGGTCTGAATCATTGTGTGGTTGTAGTGTAAAAAAAGAATAAAGTGTTGAATGTAGCAGTCCTGCATGTGTCATGACCGACGACATATCTAAGAATTCCAACCTCGTACTGGAATAACAATTGCTTTTTGCGTCGCGCACACATGACCGCATTTATTACGAATGCATTCTGCGTACGGAATGTTTGAGCGGTGCGTCGAACGAGCGCCTTCAAATAAGACAAGGCTGTAACAGCGGTAGCCCCTCAAAGGGTGTTAGTCTTGAGAGCAATTCTTATTGAGTCGTCGCGTGACGACGTACGCAGTTCCGACCAAGAAAACCACGAGGCGTTTCGTCTCAAACTTCACGCCGGAAAACATGCCTCCACCCGTGGCATAGACTGTATTCCTTTTCGTTTAACTTGAAGTGGACAGTAACAAACTTCACGAACCATATATGGCAATCAGGGTCGAGGGCGAGTCCAGTGGCCTTCCCGTTGGCCGCAGCAACGTGATGCAAGTGGTCAAGCGACACTCTTAAGCTCGGATTCTCTTAAATAAATTGTTACATCCGTAGCTGTTCTGTTACAAAAAATTATGCATACAAGTTTCATTGAAGATAAACGGACATTGTTGAGGGGGAATAAGATTCCCTGAACTGTCAGCGAGTGCGATAATATTATCATCAGTAAGGTTTACAAAGCGCCAAAACTGTTTAATGTTGGTTGCAAGCATGGATAGCAAGGTACTTTTATGGTATTTTTCCATGGCTGTTTTAGTTGCCGCCACGTTTTTATCGGAAGCAAGTTTGCTAAGCGGCCCAACGAGCATCGTCTGAGGACGACTTGGCCGATCTGTAAAGTCGCTTTTTTGTTTGATAGACGACTGATGTGGGGGTTATACCATATCAGACATCTATAAATAAATATGACGCTTAGCACAAGCTAATAGAAGTGCTCTACGGAGTAAATCGGAGCATTGGGCTTGATCTTTACCTCCATTTGTCAGCTACCTAAAGTTTTATTTCAGCATAATCAGAAAGGAAGAGAAATAAACCAAAACGAAAAATGCATTGTCTGTAATTAAGTAAAAACTAAAAAAAAAAAATCACATAAATCTTTCTAACTAATTAAAAGTGCAAGGCTAGTTGTATCTGTTCTAGTATGGCGGAGATTACAGCAACAAAGAGTTGTTAGTTAATTTCTACTTTAAATTTACAGTAATCCTTCATTTAACCGTGTTATGTTGTGGTAAAAAGAATCATTATGTTTTTGCTATAAGTGATTTAAATCAAATGAATGTAATTTAAAAAAAACATATGATTTACTTTTAAACAAATAATATTTTGTTGCACTCCGGTTACGTGACGTTGGTGCCTGTCGTCATCGTGGATGAAGTTCAACTGAAAAATAACTTCAGTTAAAGTAGTGATTACTTTAACTTGAAGCTTTTTCAACTTTTTTCTGTTTCAGTTCTTATTTTTTCTTTTTTTTTGACACGGCTACTCAAGAGACCGACAGGAATGACCTCTGTCGGGTCAACAATTCTATTATACTTTCTAGTGGCTTCGAAGGAGTGCAGCCTCATGTATTGATTTCTTCGGCTTCGATTCCTTGGTTGATGAGTCAAAATTATGGATGTGTTACTACACCGGGTACTCAGAGGACTCCACTTGTTTTATGGCAAAATGACAAACAATCTAGATAAAAATGAAACAAAAATTTCATTATTTTTATGTATATATATTTTAATGTCTAGGCTTTTTTTATCTTTCTAAGTTCTTTATATCTGACGCTAACACCGGCCGAACCAGAGCAGATGCGT
>JAZHYW010065989.1:0-84888 GCA_037355805.1 Ixodes ricinus
ACATCAACAACTACTATAGCAGGTTCAGCCCTTAGCTGACAGCGCGGTGGAGGCTACGTTGTCACTGGATCAGGCATGCGCCTATCTTTCTTCGCATGATCACGCTCCCGCGCATACCCTCGCGCAGAGAGCAGGATCAGGTGGTGAAGGAGAGATGATCTGAATGGTCCGGAGAGCACGTAGCTTCCATCGCAGTGACAGCTTAGGGATGAATGGACTGTGCTACAACGACTACAACGACAGCAGACGCCAATTCCTTTGGTTAGAAGAACCCATGACAGTTGTCGCTGTAAAATATGCCTTGCAATCGATAACTGCCCGAAGAGCACCCCTAAGACTGAAAAGTGTGGAACGGGGCGGCTACTCTCGCTCTCGCTGTATTCTTGACAACGCAGCGCCGCGTGTCGCGATTTTAGCTCTGCAGGCAGTCGATCACATCCGCTATTTTTTTCTCAGTGCTGATTGTACAGTTTGAAACAGAATATGATGGCAATACAATTTGAAACAGAATAAGATGGAAACAGAATAAGATGGCAATAAAGATGGCAGCATAGACGAAAGTAATCCTAACCAAATATAATTGGCGTTCATTTTATTTCCAACTAATGACTGCTAAAATACTTGGATACATAGATATAAACGCAAACAAATGCGCGTAACTAATTATCCAAAAGTACGCGATAAACAAATTGAAAAATAATGCGTGTTATCAGGATTTTAGAGTAGCGTAATGAATACTCATTGTATTGCGAAAAGAGGCTCTTCAATACAGTGAGTAAATTAAACACGGTGTTTTTTCTTAATTTATTTTATTTCTATGCAATGCAATTGATGTGACGCAAAGCGGCAATAGAGGTCGTCTGACCATGATCGTAGCACCACACTACACTTGCTGCACAAGCAGCTGCAACAAAGCAACATAAGTACATAGTAGCACAAATACTGCGATACTCGAACGTGAACATCTAAGAAGAGACCCTTGTGGTTGGGTTGGAATATTTCAAGGAGGACTTTCAACCAAGCCCAAATTGGGAACCCAAAGTTTCGAGGCTTACTCGGCCTCTCCAGTCAATCCTGAAGACGAGGCCGAGTGGGCCTCGAAACGTTGGGTTCCCAATTATGGCTTGTTTGGACGTCCCTTTTTCTTCAAAATTACGCGATAGCATTTCTGTATGTACTAAAAAAGGTATAATGCAAGAAGTACAAAAAAGTACAACTTTTTTTATATATGACCAATTGAGCACGTGATGCTGGTTCTTACTTTGTCTACATGTAATGACAAACTTAATGTGTCGTGAAACGAAGTGCCAAGTAACTTGTTCGAAACAACCCGTTAAACAATGTCGCCATGTTATTGTAATAATATTTCCTACTAAGTACATTTATTCCGCGGTATATATACAATGCACTTTGTTTTATTTGCATTTAGTTTAAGCCTATTTGAACTGGGTCCTTCTGATAAATTTCTGAATCATGTATTGGTTTCTCGCTCAATCACTTGTAGGTTTCAAAAATATGGTTAGTGTCATCATAGCTTAAATTTACGTATTCCAAGAGGGTAAAGTTTAAAATGTCATTTATATAAACTTGGATTGGTAGAGGGCCAAGTATATACCCTTGCGCGTGACCCCGTATTTTATATAACCCATATTTGATATTGCGTTATAAATATCTGTATAATGCAACCGCTTAATAAATAATTTATAAGTGGGTTGAGTTCAATCCCTTTAATACCACACTTTAAAAAAATGTTTCATCAAAAGTTATCATGTTTTATTGGATATATTTGCTAAATCTTTAAGCGATTCTAACGTATGCAGTTTCCGTTCATAGTTGTCAATTATTATATTAGTTTTCTTAATAATTTTATTTCCGATAAGTTTTGCATTTTGAAAGCAGTGCTGTGACTCCGCTCTGATATTTGCTTTTTTTGGAAGTTTAATATACGCTGAGTAAAAACCTGCTTTATCATTTTTCAAGATTGGGTGCAGCCCAAATAGTCCTATAATTGTCCTAATCACTTAAGTCCCATCCTCTGTGTATTACTGTTAGTCTTGCAAATTTATATTTACTTCGGTATAACCAGGGCTGGGTTGTATCGCGATACAAATGTGTCACGATAGTATCTTGGGGGTAATTTTAAGTATCTTTATCTCTGTATCTAGATATATTAGAAAAATTTATTTCTATTTCAGTAGTGACATTACAATGTATCGCTTGTATCGCGATACCATGTCAGACATAGCTATCTCGTTACAATTTTTGCCTTTTTTACGATAAGTTTAAAACATTAAAACCTGTGTTTGGTGCAAATTTCTTCAGCATTTGTAACATGACCCCGTCCTATATCATAATCCATCACAATCACCAACACAAAGGAAAACCTGTGGTTTAAAAAATGTTACTTGCTAGAATAACAAAATGAGCTCCTCTCTCAGAGCACTCCAATCTTTCCTATTTAGCATAGCGAACGATGTGAACGAGGTGAGAAGATAAAAGGTAGATGGCTCTGTTGTCGAATCTCCTCACACTATGGGCGACTCAGAAGCGTATAGGACAACAATTTGGGCTCCGCCCTCATGGCCAAACAGGGTTCATTTCGTGCAAAGGCTTTTTGTCAAGCATCCCGGAATGCAGGACCAACTATGGAAAAAAAAAATAGTAATGCTTTACCGTCTATACTGAACGAATATTTTGTTAAAAAAATATTCTGCAATTGTAAAACAGACAAATAATCAATTTGCTCATTTGATTTTCTTTTTTTTTTGGCCACTGTATTAAATGTACTCCGTCGTAGCTGCTGAATGGGGGGAGCGGAACCTCGTCAAGCTGCATTTTTGCAGATTTTTCTTCGGCCTCCCATTCACCACTTGCATTTGTGGTGAAAAATAGAGTTTGTATCGTATCGTATGACACGCAGTCTTTACCTTTCAGAAACTATGTGGTTTACCGGTCGTGACGTTTTATTTAGCGGCATCAGTTCGAGGTAAAAAGAAGTGCATAAAAAACACACAAAAAAAGAGAGGAGCACAAGCATAAATTTCCGTTTGCATTTGCCACGAACTACGCACTCCCAACGTAGCACCGTTCGGGAACAAATGTGTTTCTATAAGTATCTACATCTGTATTCCGGAATACTTTTTCGTCGTTTTTTTCAGAAGTATATCAGGAATATCACGTTGCCTAAAAGACAGATGCATCTTAGTATCTGTATTCTGGGAGTTAAAAGCATGGATCTCAGTATTTGTATTTCGAATACATTTTGGAGTACCTCTGCCCAGCCCTGGTATACACCCGTACTCAATGCTAGGTTACATATGTGCGAGAGAGGCTGGGCTAGAGCTCTTCACTGGTCATTGTGTAGGATCCGTGCCCAGCCCGGTCCGATTCCTTATCGGCAGGGCCCGCCCGTGGCCCGCTATTCATTTCCGACAGCCAGCCCGCGTATCGCGTGTACCCTGTCGGCTTGTATTATATAATTATTCTAATGGGTGTCCGCGTATACATCGTGATTTTCATGGCTTGCCTTAGTTTGAACGTACATTGTATGAGCGACAAAATGCTAGGTGTGGTGTCTCATGACGAATCCCATCAAATCTGTAAATTCCGTACCCGTCAGGGGTACACCTGTGATCGCTATTAAGGTGAACAGCCCTCTTCTTCTTTTGACGCTCCAGCGAGTTATTGGAACAAGCTCTGTTCCAGAAGGGGGCTAGAAAAAAAGGTTAGACCCCAAGCCACATACCATTTGAGACGTTGAGAGTTAATATAGCTTTAGGGAGCCGTAAAACAGGCAAGAAACCAGGTAAAGGCCCGTTCACACTCTTGCGACCTCTGAAACCTTGGTTCCTTAGAACTTCTTAAACCAGAGAACACACTGACGCCATCTATATAAACTCGGCGGTCCAGCGTATTTATTTATTTCTCTCGCGCATTATACTTTCTTTCTTGGCTCGAAAAACTTTTGTCAATGTTATAAACAAGCCTTTTTATGAGTATTACGCACATTTGACCTCGGAAATCTCGCAAAACCTTCGCTCTTGTGAAATGCAGTTCCAGGGCCACCGCATAGATGGCGCCACAATGCCAGTGCGTTCCCTCGTCCTAAACAAATTTAGGAAGTCTCGTCTCTCTCGATCGTACTCGGTCGCAAGTGTGTGAACGGGCCTTAAGGTGTTCACCTTCATATGACCGGCAGGTGAATATCCCATACTCTAATAATATCGCCTACCGAAGAAAGCGTCAAAGGCTGGTAATTGGCGTGTGCTGGGCCGATTAATTTCGGATGGAAGCCGTTTGTGGCTAAAGAAGGACTTCCCTCGAAAGGGTACAGCTCCGAACCGGTGCTAGTATGAGCGGGTGCCAGTACGAACGGATATTTGTGTCAAGCTGGTACCCGTATCGAATTGGTAATCGTATAAAACGGGTGCAGGTATCAGATGGGTACCTGTATCCCATAGATCAATATGGCCTGAACTGGTCGACCATTTGGCAGCATCTTCGAATTTCAAATGGGCCGAACATTCGGCAACCCCATCAACTTTTAAGTTTCATTTTTGTGTGAGAATTTTTATTCAAAAAACAAGCTTTAAGATTAAACGAGACGAATATTTGGGAAGTGTTAATCCAAATCTTCCATGTCTTGCACCAATCATAAACACTATTACGATCCCATTAATACGCTTAATATTAAATGAGTACTCTTTCAGCATTACGCTTAATCTCAGCAACCTGTTGTTTACTTGTTTTGCCTTGTTTAGTTATGGAGAGTGGGTGTTTGTCAGTTTTAACATTGATATGTGTCACGTATAAATAATGCTGGAACATTTTCACCGCCCACAGTATTGCTAAACAATCACTTTGAATCATGGAATAATTCGCTTTCCTAGGTATGAGTCGTTTACTATCATATACCACGAAATGTAATGTGCCAATTAATATTCTTGCATCAGTACTGCTCCTACGCAAGTACTCGGAGAGCCGGGTCTGAAAACAAATGAAGTCGGGAGCTCTCAAAGCAACTGTGGAGGCCAGTGCCTTCTTAATGTTTTCAATTCTGGCTTCAAGATGAGGAGTCCAAATAATACGGTACCGTGCCTGTTTTTTTCTGAGGTCTGCCGACGACTGATACAGTTCCGCGTATTTCGGTAAGTAGTCATGATAACAGCCAAACATTAATCCAACAAACGGTTGGACTTGTTTTTTTGTATTATGCCAATTTGCTCCTATTATCGTTTGCATCCTAGACAACAATGGCTACATCCTCCAGTATCGAATCGTATGTCCTTACAACCTCAGTGCTTATTGCCGTTCCACGTTCCTTTGCTTAATCACAAGTTCAGTCTCATTGACTTCTTGGAACATGGTATCCAACACTGATGTTTATGACAATTGCTGGATCGCGTTTCCCCGCTTCGAGTTTATTCCGCGAGTACGGCCACCGGTCGGCCATCTTACCACATTTTCTGAAGCGTTCTGAAGGCTGTGGTCACGTGACCTTGGCCTCTGCTGTCACGTGACCTACATATGGTAGCCATGGTAAATGTCTAGGCTTGGCAGTGCAAGATCGAATGTCGTAAGGTGGCCGACGGTGGCCGCATTTGCGGAGCAGGGAAGCGCGATCCAGTAGTCGTCATAGGGATCAGTGGTGTTAAATGTTTCTAGGTGGTCTTCCCAATTGTGGGAGCGATTAAAACATCATAAATGTACCCGCAATTCCTAGATTGCCTAGAAAACACTAATTGATTCCCATTTCTCTACAAATTCTTGTAACTTACCATTTAATGCGGGGTCTTGTAATATATCGTTTCCATAAGATATATCGTAATTTCGTGTCCTATTCATGAGATGAATTTCTTGTGCAGCCTTGAAATTCCGGAAGGTATCTGTTTTGTTTGGGGATCAGGTCCCTCATAGCAACGTGTGTTGCTATGAGGCCCGAGTCATCTGCCTTCAGCCCCATCATCCGAAACATGGCATTGTGTATATATTTTCAATTACTTTTATTAGTATCAGGTTGTAGCAATTTTAGCAAAGTACCTGTTGTTAGTTTCGCTTGGTCTGCATCAACCGAAGGTTTTCGGAAACATTTCCGTCTAATAAAAACGGATTTTCTTCCACCGGTCAGTTGGACGAGTGGTTTTTTATTCTTCTTTTTCAAACAGGCTTTCGCGTATTTGTAGGGCAGGATTTGTGGCGATGGTTTATTCCTACCAGCTGTTACTGAACTTATTTGCATTTACAGGTATTCAGATAGTTGCCAGCGCATCCACCGTACGCGTGTCCATGCCCCTGGCACCAGTCGGCACATTTTAACCAATCTTCAGGGCAACCATGACTTGATACGTCTAGAATGAAAAGAAGAGAGAGAGAGTATAAAAACTCAAGCCTGGCCGATCTTTAGCTTGCCGACTGCTGAAACACGAGAAGCCTAAGACCAAATGTTCGAAATGCATCCTATGAACAACCTTCAGATAACTTTATTTTTACGTACGATGTGGCGTGCTGGGAGTGGAAGCAGCGTCACCTTTTTCTCCAGGGAAAAAAAGACGCTTACAAATATGAGCTGATTAGGCGTATTTTAGCAATCCGTTGAGAGCGTAGTACAAGACGATGGCACCTCTGTGTGACTTCTAGTAAAACAAACTTATGTGCTCTCCCTATGCATAGGAGTGTGAACACCGCTTCGTGTGGCCCGCGGTACTAGTACTGTCCACTGTCGAATGTTCCGAATGTTCCGTACAGCAAGGATGTCAAGAGGAGGGGGGGAGACATGTTGACCCATATTTCCGCTGCTCCACCCTTCACTTCCAGTGTGTTTGCGCGCACCGACCCAAGGCCTCCGGAATCGGTCGTGCATGCGTTATCTGGAGCGCGCAGGCAAAAGAGTTGAGGTATGCGTAGCCTGGCATACCTAGTTCGCAGTCGAATGTCGGCACTGAGTCATATTTCGTCCAAAATATTTAGTCCGTAAACTATAGCCGATTGTTAGTTATACTTAGTCTGCAGGGGACCCTCGTCGCCCAGTCATACTTAGTCCAAAATATTCCGTTCACGGGCGACCATCGGCAACGAGTCATACTTTGCCTTGCCTACTTCGTCCACATGCGACCGTAGGCGCGCACGGCTGGTTCCGGACAAGAGGTGGCTCCACAAGTGAATCCACAATATAACGGGGTGAATTATAAGCCGCCAGGGGATAGCGCAGCGAGCAGCCAGAACTTAGGACAAAAGCTAAATGATAGAACAAATGACGCAATAAACATCCATCCTTCGTCATTACTTCTTACTATGGGTGCTTTATTACAATCGGGAAGCATTAAAAAATCACTCCCCCTAGCGTATTCGCAAAAGAAAAATGGAACACTTTTTACGAAAATATACTCGTGACACTCTTCCAAAGCAATTTAAACTTGTCTTCGCCATTTGGGTGATTCTGGAGTTCGTTAGAGCGCCTCGTATGTGCGGCTCACCTTAAATCATCGAAAGCTCCTCGTATCCAAGTATAGACAATCGCAACGCACAGATACTATACCAACAACATATGCTGTGTTCTTCGCGTTTATCCAAATGACCAAGGCATGTTTAGTTTTTCAGGGGTACCATGAACTGTTGAATTTGCGGTGGAAAGATTGAATTCAAGCACATAGCAGTAAATGACAGAATGCAAGATGTTTTCTTCACCGTACCTGGTTTGCCAAGATGATTTGCGTGGTTTTCTAAAAACGAAAAATAGTTTGAACATTTTTAAATACACCATTGGGGTGAAACCCTTGCATTAGTTATATTTGGACCACCACTCGGTGCTACGCACTCAGCAAAATTGCGGTCGCCTGTGTTTTCGCATACTACGCGGAGATAAAATAAGTGTCATGGTTTTGCTCATGATCTCAATCCCGCTGACACGCTCCAGTACAAAAATGAAACCTAAAAGAAAATATTGCATTAATTTCGCTTTTGGCGTTAAATCGGTTAACAAAAAATAAAAGTGCATCCGTCTTAAAGGTGTCACGTATTACGACGTAAAATACTAACCCATAATAATTTTACAAAAAAAAATACATGAAAGGTGACGGTGTTTTATTTATATATTTTGCCAGGAATCCAAGAGAGTTCGTCAATGAATGCGTGTCTCTGAATTAACTGCAGTTTTAGTTTATTCACAGGAAGCGTAAACCGTACACGGCCTGATCATAGGCTTGCGATTCTGGTTCTTTCTCCCCTTAAAACGGCCAGCCGGGTGGCTCCTCTCTTGCCGCGGGAGGCGAAAGTTGTCAGAGCGGCCGCAGTGAGTGGTATTGAGCATTATGGCGCTGACTACCGACGATGGCGGCTGGCGGCGAGCGAAAGGGAGTGGCCCCTTTCCCGAGCAACAGAGATTCATCGTTCATGTCCGTTGGACAGCGCCGCCCACGAGGAACTTGGCGAACTCAGCTGGTCACAGTTGCTTTACACTTACTGTTGAGGCGGCAGGCCACAGTGAAGCGGCAGGGAACAATCGGCCGTGACCGAGCGCTTAATCTCTGGCAAAATATCGCGCTACATTTTCATGTTTGACATTTGGCGCAAACCGACAGCGCTTCATTCTTTTTTTTTTTTTTGCAGAAATTGTTGTTACGTATAGTACGGCTCACGTTCAGGAGATACAAAATTTAGCTTAGTTATATAGTTAACCTCTTGATGTACAAGGATAAAAGGGGAACGATACCTATATTTGAAAGCCTTAATATATGTAACACAGAGATAAGAGGGAGGCCACATTTTTTATTTGACTCATGTTCCTTCTTTTGTCAAATCAAAGGTCCCAAAGCACGGCAAGAAGATTTCTACATTTTGAATCAAGAAATTCCGAAATCCTTGTGCCATAGAAAAACATTATTTTTATATGTCGCTTTGGATAAAGTTTACTATTATGTTAAAACACCTTAGACTTGGTGAGACAAAACCTTGAAACAACCAAAACTAGAAGAGACAGGAAAAGACGTCAGTCAGAACGACATCTCAAACGTTTTTGTGTACCGGTTATTCGGGGCACTTAGTTGTCTAATATACGTGTTAAAGGAATAATTGGCTTTTGTCGTGGCTTGTCTGGAAGAAAAAAAAGGGCACCGGCACGACCGGCGCGACAACTAAAACAAGCACAAGTAGAAGAGAAAGGAAAAAAGTCAGTCATAAACATCTCATACATTATTTACGTCATCTGATTGGCTTTTGTCTTTGTCTCTTCTACAATCGGTTGTTTCAAGGTTTTTTCACGCCCAGTCTCGGGTGTTTTAACACAATGGTAAACTTACACCAGCTCCCCTGCGCCCTCACTCTATTTTGGATAAAGCGTTATGGTCTTTCTTATACATTTACAAAACAAACCTACCTCCTGGCTTTATTTCGAGGTTAAATAAGGCGTTGCGGCGTGCGAAATCAATATTTCTTTTCAATTCTTTGAAGTGACCTTCTGCTTACCCAGAGTGCATCCGAGCAGAAGTATTGATATGACAAAGAAATACATCTTCTTTTTAGATTTCTTTGGCTGAGTTTCTGAAAGCAACACGAATAACGGAAGAGTGAACAAACGGTATAATCACACATTTTGTAAGCCTCGGTAAAAATAGTTCCAGTCGTTTACTCGAACAAGTGTTTCGGAATAATGCCAACGGTAGGGTCACCATTCTTAAATTTGACAGCGCGCCAACAATGAGACAGCTTCAAAGAAGCACATAAAGCTGCTCACTTCCCGAGTCTAAACTTCTCAAGATACATTCCCTCTAGCACAGCAAGTATTATGTGTATTTATATATGTGTAATTAACATCAATATACAGCGATCCTACAAAGCTTTGATTGAGATAATTAGGAAATGTACATGTTTTGAGTTTTTTGTATATACTAATAAATTCAAAGAAGCAACATTCCAGTCGGTTTGAGACAATTCCAAAGAAACGAAAATCCTAAAAAAATCGTCCTTACAAAATAAAAAAAAACGTTTTTAGCGAGAAGAAAAAGCAAAACATTATTTTGCTGTTTCTTCTTTTTTTTTCTTTTTTGTAGACCGGAACCCTGTCCGTGTTGCCAGCGAGGCTGCCTCTTTCTTCGGGAACAAAACTCTCAACTCGTCTTTTCTCTTATCAATACCAGGGCGTTTTCTAAATATTCAAGCATCGCCCATGTACGACCAACTAGCCCACAACGTGACCTCTATGCAGTGACGCCTGATTTAGATCATCTTCATAGTCTACATTCAATACTGCCGCCGTCATTAAGCAAAATTATTCTGTTCATCCTCAAGCCACCCTTCAACTAATCTCACTCCTAATATCCCTGTCAGACGGGCATGTTAAAGGCCTTCAAAACAAACTCATGTATGGTGTCGGCGAACTAGCACAAACCGATAAGCGCGAGATCGCGAGCTGATTCGCCGATTCATTAAAAGGAGTTCCATTCTAAAGGCCGTTAACGTGCCTGTCAAAGAGGCGTATCAGTCTATTTCATCGCTTACATACCAAGTCAGCTCAATCCGGCAAATCACTCGGAAGAGTCAGCAAACGGTACAACCCCACAGTGTTTGTAAACCTGCGTAGCACTCATCCCAGTTGTTTACTGGATCGAGTGTTTCGGAATAATGTAAACACCGAGGACAACACTCTTTAATTTGAAAGCACTTGAACAATGAGACAGTTTCAAAGAAGCTCTTATCGCTTCTCACTTCCCGATGGTAAATATATATTTCCACCAGCACAGCAGGTATTATTTCTATTTGTAAACGCATAATTTACTTCAACAGACAGCGATCCTACTTAGCTTTTGAGAAGATAAATAAGCAACGTACATGTTTTGGGGTTTTCCGTGTTCACCGATAAATCCCGAACAGTAACCTCCCAGCAGGTTTTAGAAAATCGTAAAGAAATTAAAATCCCCAACGTAGTTTCTAATATTAGAAAACACGGTCTTCGAGGGGAAAAAAACATTCGTGTTTTTGTTTATTGTTTTAGTTTTTTCCGGAACATTGATTTTATTGTTGGCGAGGCTACCTCTTTATTAGAGAACAAAACTATCATCTCGTCTCTTTCTCTTATTGGTAACAGGAGGTTCTCTAAATATTCAAGTATCGCCCACGTTGCACGGAACTTGGAAGATCCGGTGCCGGTGCCCTTTTTTCTTCTACATAAACCTCTACGAAAACCGATTTTCTCCTCAACACTTATATTAGACATCGAAGTGCTCCGAATGACAGGAATACAAATAAACCCGAGAAAACGCTCCCCGATTTAGCTGACAAGTAAACACCAAACACACAGAACAGATGCATAGTTTCTCCAATCTTAAGATTTTTTCTCCTAGCAACGCAGTGTCCAAAAACACTGAAACCGAGTTAGCGGACCGCAGATAGCGCAGCAGGATAACAGTGGGCCGAAAAAGTAGAAGGAACAAAAGCTATTTTATTTCGCTCTGCTTTCCCAAGTACATAGCTGCAGTTTCTCTCGTCCAAAGTGTTACATATGATTGATTTCGCGAAAAAATACTTCATAAAAAAGTAAAGCATCGGCCTAGTCACAAATGACTTACCAAGGTGAAGATTGTAGGCAATCCCTAGACTAGCGTCTAAGTCGCTGCTTTGGTGGGCACAGTTTGGAAGCCTTTTATGTGTCTGGCGTGTTTACGGTACTCTCAATCCTATTTTAATTGCGAGCTATGATACCATGAGCGTTAAAGATTATAGAGTTATTTTTTTTAGAAACTTTTTTATCCGTATGAGACGCGATCTTGTGGTCTTTCTTCCGCACACTTAAAGCTCGTGACCGGACTTCGGGCGCCAGCGCTGCCTTGTGAAAAGAACGAGCCCGTATTTCACTCAGCTAGAACGCCTGATTGAATTCACTCACTATCTTCATATTAATATGCACGACGCTTCGCGAAAATTGATGTGCTATTTTTAGACTCTTCCAAAACACTTTAACGCGCTCCCTATTGTCACCTAATATAGAAATTTTCCGCGCTTAGCTCAGATCATATAAACTTTCTTGGATCAGTAATTTTATGATGCTTAGACAGCAATTTAGCGCGATTGATGGCTTTCAATCTTCCACTACCGATATAACCGCCGGAGTCCCTCGGAGTACAATTCTCTGCCCCCCCCCCCCACTCCTCTTTATAGTTTACATTAACGATCACTCAACAACTATATCATCTACCGTGCGACGTTTTGCTGATAATTCTGTGTTATACAGACACCTTACCGAATCGGATGACCATGGAATTCTACGGAGTGATATTAAGAGGGTATTTTACTACTGTACCAAATGGCAAATGCCACTCAAACTCTTTAAATGCTAGTCTGGTTTCATTCACCAGAGAACACTCTGTTCCAACATCTTCGTATCTGTTTAAAAGTTCCATCGCGCTGCTGTTTCTTTTTACAAACATCTCGGCGTACACTTACATCCAAAACCCACCAGGTTTACTTATATTAATGCTATCACCGCTGAACATCACGTACAGTCGGCCACCTGCAACGGAGTTTAAAAGCCGAGTAAGCACTACGGCGTGAACTAGCTAACACTGCTTATATGCGCCCGAAACATAAATAAGCTTCACCTATGTGGAATCACAATCACAAATAACAAAACTAATTGATTAGAGTCTGTATCAAAACAGCAGGCTCGATGTACTTCATCGTCCCACATTAGATTGCCAGTGTGCCCTCATTAAGCAAGATTGTACTATTCATCTTCTAGTGACCCTTCAAGTAATCGCACTTCTAATACTCATGTTAGACGGGCACGTTAAACGCATTAAGAACTAACTAATTTAAGGTGTCGGCATAACCAGAACACGCCGATAAGCGCGAGATCGCGAGCTGATTCGCCGATTCTTCAAAGGAGTTCATTCTGAATGATTTTACGTGCCCGTCTGACGAGGAAAATAGTTTACCTTTTGTGTTACGTTGCAACTCACCTCAATCCGGGAAATCACTTCTAGAAGAACCTAACAGAACATATAATCGTCAAAAGACTGGCTAAGGTTTTAAACGCACTTTTGTTTCAACATCTACATTTTCTAACTCACATCCTCCTTTTGCCACGAAGCACTGGAGCGGTTTCTCTGAAACTACTGTAATCATATCAGATCAGAAAACAGTCCGTAGTGTCATCGGTAGCCATTTGTTCCACCATGACAACTCTCCACGCACCGTCTTGTTTATATATTTTATGCCGCTGTTACTTCTTTCATGTCGTGTTATTACTCAGTGCGTGAATCAAGTGCGCTATACTGATTAGAAAGATCTAGTGCATATCTGTTTGTTTTTCTCTCTGTCATGATGAACTTTTTATTTTATATCCGGTTCATTGTAGAATCGTGTTTTGTAACAGGTGTTAACATTCTTGCATAATATTTTATGTTCTGTTTTTAAATTCGTTTATGGACCTCTTTATAGTACACTTGTTGTTGTTCCGTTTAACTTGAAATATGTGTTTTGCAAACCCCTCATGTAATGCCTTTTCGAGCTATGGTAAATAGCTTTTCAGCTATGGTGAATAAATGCATCCAGCATAGTGAAGGCAATGTTGGCTTGACAAGTGTGTTGGTTGAGTTGAGGAACACCGAAAGAAAACACAGAGGTGGTACGAAGGACGACATACACTTTATTTCTTTGAAAGTCGGACGTCGCTCCTTGTCCCGCCTGTGCATTATTCTTTTGGTGTTCCCCACCATAGTGAATAAATATTAAAAAGAATTTCGAAACTTACCAAGGAACGGAATTTGTGAAACATAATTTGAAACGATACCCATCTCGAGCTAAAACATGTTGTACGGTAACTTTATTGGGTTGTTGCACTGATAAATGTAAAATATGTTGCCCGCATTTATAAACGTTGTTACCTCAGGTTGCAATCGAGTAGCGCAGCATTTTTCTGCTCTTGGTGGAAACTCGTTTCTTGACTGTACGCAACGTATCACTGACGATCTTAACAAGACAAGTATTATGAAGAGATATGATCATAGTAACCCCTGTTGTTAAATGAATAAAGAAATAATGATTCACCTGTATACAGCAATGCGGAACCAAATCACATATGATCCATAATATCGTCAGCAAATGCGGAAAGAAGTCACATATGATCCATGATATCGTCTAAAAACACCGTGTTTAGAGTTTGAACAAACTGCAATATTTGTTTGCAACAAATGCGTGATGCTCGTAGACGAAGTAAAATGTCCATTATTAAGACGGGCTTTGCTCACTTGAATGAACCTTTTTTACATAAAGACAAAACTAAGTGGTTAAAACTCCAACTACAGTTTGTGGATGGAATGGGAGCTGGGATAGCTTTCCTGCCTTCCCTGCGGCGGATCCGAGTCGCGGAAAAGGCAGGGTAGGTAGTGCAACCATTATTCCGACCGCCAACCGAAGTTAGAGCTTTCGCCGCTGCGAGAGGAAGGCCTGCACATGTGCACAACCCTTTCTGAAAAAGGTTAATCGTTTTAGATGCCACACTGTTTTAAGCACTTTTAAAATAGTCAAAGATGTCTGTAACTGGTGTTGAGATATCTGTCTTATCATGTCGTCAACGAATCTAAAAGAATCGTTAATCAGAGCAAAAGCTCATCGAATATAAGCTCACTGGAGAAATTCCCATAAGAGAAAAAGCTTTCCTAATAAACCGTTTATGAAAGTGTGTATCTAGTAACTGCAGCAGCAATAAAACGTATTCTTACATTCTTATGCACCTTTTTTGAGAAAGCATTAGACTGGAGGGCTAGCATCAACTTTCGACGTGAACTATGGTCAGCTTGTCTTGAAAACAGCTGCCGCGTCAGCGTTCAGCAACTAATCGGGTCCAATCAAGCGCTTAAAGCACAAAAAGTGGTCAGAACCAATGCTCCATGGAAACTTGCAAAAGGGTCTATGTTGTGCGTGTCCATGGAAAAGTGTAAAATTATAAAAGCGTCTGCAAAGGATTATACCTCACAAGACAGAAGCAGACGATGGAGAGCCCGCGCCTAAGTGAACGATAAAATGAATGTGCTAGACGGTTTTCTCTGAAGCGTGTGGTTCTGTCCTTGACGTTTCCGGGCAAGACAAACGTGGAATTTATAATTAACGTAGAAGATTGGACTAGTTGGTATGCAGATATAGTTAAAAAATAAACAGCGCAAAGACGAGGACAATTGGTAAAGAGGTGGAGCGGGGTTTACATAGTGTTTGCGTATTTTTGTTTTTTTCTCCCCGTATTTCGATAAAAATACTTTTCACCAATTTTAACTCTGGAACGTCCACTACTTGTGATACAACATTTACAAATGATGAAGACATTCAGATTTAGTTTTTCGCCCCTAATCCTTTCGAATATGATCAGGCCTATGTAAACCAATTTTTTCTCAGTAAATATTTAAAACAAATCTAAAAGCCCTAAATAAATGGTGTAAAATATAAAAAAGGTCACAATTTAGCCCAGCTTACCACCTTTCTTCCCCATAAACAGTACGCAAACCATTTCATTGCTTTAGACTGATCCGCTGAACCCCCGTCAATGGCTAGATATTCTACCTGGTGCTAAAGGACGCTACGCCGCCGCGTTCTTTCTTCCTCCTGCTCTTATGTTGTTATTTTTGCTTTTTTTGCTTTCTTTGCTTACTTGACGTTTGAACCATCGCGTATACTGCATTGACTTCTTTGTCTTAGTTTTTACATTCCTTCCTTCGCTACTCCCACCGGTTCGTCTGCTACTCTATGCCGGGACATCTGGAGGGCCGTCTGCATCTTTGTTGTTATTGTTGTTGTGTTTTCCACTGTCGTCTGCGATTACCTCCTATTTTCGCCTTCGATTGATTTTCTAATCCGAAATCTTCCTATGTAATTTTTGATACTTAATAAATATATGAAAAGTGTAAGCTCGTTATACAATTCTATTCGGATTTTATTTGAGTACGCGGTCGCGTCTGCTATGGGTCATCGTTTGTTGATCAACCAGGCCGCCTTCGGGCATACACCAGCGCATACTTGGAGATGACAGGCATGACATGCGGTGCCTACCATTGCAAAAACAAGTATTTGCGATGTGGTGGAAAATCCTTTTTCCGCTTCCCGAAGACCGAACAAACAAGAGTAATTAAATTACTTCAAAATCAACTGGAAGAGCTATTCAAGTCTGGCTTCAAAATCGACATTGAGGCCTTAGCAGATGATTATGACAACTCCAGGGAGATGTCGGAAACCTTCACGGACGACAGACCTGATGTACAACTGAAGACCCAGTCTTATCTAGCCGGGTGGGCAGCCAGTGAAATCTGCCATCATGCTTGCTAAGTCCAACTGCAATCAGGAACATAGAACACCTCGAAAGACATTCTGTTGAAGAACAAGAAATGCTCGCATGCGGAAATCGACACGACCTTACGAATTAGCTCGTCACCTAGCCGGTAACGTCAGCCGTGCTTCGACACACATTTCACTGATATATTGCACCAAATAAGAGTTCAGCTGAAAGCGCACTCGAGGCCGGGGATCGACACTTGAAACAAAGGCACGGTATGCAAGGATTGCCTGGACACGTACGTCAACAAGTGCTTGAATGTACTTTTGAACTGCTTCGACAAGCGAGCAAACAAACAACCTGCCAAAGTCACTGGGAAAAGATATGCGAAATCAAAAAAATGTTACACACTGCAAGCACGTAGCATATTGCAGCGAGCGACTCTTATTTACCGGGCAGTGTGAGCTGGACTACGTTAATCCTTTCATCTGTTTTGTTTTAGTTCCTACCGAGTCCGCGAAAGCAAATAAACTAACGTGTAACGTGCAGCTGAAAAAAACAAAAAACGTGAAGCTCTCTTTTTTTTTTTTGAATAGTTTCGTCGTGTTGCTCCCGCTTATGTTTGTTGTGGACTCAACACCGACGGCGGCCACCACCGGCTCATTTTCAATGCTCCTACCGACTCCTCGCGCGATCGTCGTCGTTGAAGAAGGTCTCATGGGTGATTTGTATCATTTCATTGTCTGCTAAATTCTTTGTTTCATTCGCCGTTGTCCGCGACTGTTCTCCATTTCTTTTTATTTCCGTCTGGGATGGGGACCGCATCTTTCTGCAAAGTTTGGAAGGTGTTTGCATACTCATTTTTCTCGCTACGTTTTGTTTTTGCTTATGCTGCAGAGGCTGGTGCGCTTGCTCTGGTAATCTTAACATGTTGTTTGCAAACGTTTTAATAATCACCTATTAAGAAATTGTGAAAACGCAGTTCTTAACGGAAAAAACAGTAGCCTCCTACGACGTAGTTCGAATAGCTAATCACCTTTTTTCCGCTTCCCATATGCGCTTCAAACGCGTGTGATCTCCTGAGTGGCGTTTGAGACCGCTAAATAAACTGGTTTATCTTTGTTTTTCCACGCGTTGTTATTTGATAGTCGTTGCAGTTGCGATCATTGGATTCCGCTTTGCAAACGGACTGACCATAATGCATTGTTTCAGCTGTTGGGGTGACAAAACAGGGCTCCCAAAGCTCGAGGACGTTGCGGAGCCTATACTTTTACATTGCGTCGTCTCTTTCCGTAGACTCCGACTCCTCTAGAGGCGCCACTGTCACGTTTGCCGCCGCTCCTATAGGTTTTCGGAGGAGTTTCCAGTATTGGCGATAGCTATATCCTATTTGGCATAACTCGCGATCATTAGACCAAAATGTGACCCTTGCGAAGGTTATCTCCAATCTACTAGATGATTTCTTGTATCAACTGGAATATCACTATGGATCCACGGTCTTCATAATGAAAGATGCTTTTTACGAGTACCCGGACAATCTCGTCGTTTATGCCCCGGAACGAGCAGAATATTTATCGGAATGCTGTTCGGACACCAATGTAGAAAATTGCCTGAACTACTTAGCTTCACTCCCGATCATTAGACCAAAATGTGCCCTTGCGACGGTTCTCTGCAATCTACTGGATCATTTATTGTATCATCTAGATTATCACTCGCATTATACTCGCAAAGTGACCTCCCGGCTTGCACTGACTTTGAGGGTACTTCTCTTGTACGCCCCACCACTCGTGACGAACGTTTTGACCTTCTCCGCGCGACGGAGGTCGGGGTCTGCACCCGGGCCCAACGGTTTGCCTCCCGAATTTTACGTGGCCTTTTGGGACGTCCTCGCGGACCTTCTAGTCTACCTTGTCAACCATTTCCTGGAGACTGCGGTGGTTTCTCCTTCCTTCCGACAGGGTCGGGTTCTCCTTTTACCCAAAGATGGTTCCCCGTCGGACCCCGCGGCTTGGCGGCCTATCACACTCCTTAACGTGGACTACAAACTTGTGGCGTCTCTGTTTGTTTCGCGTCTCGGACCGCTCTTGCCCTACGTGGTGAGCCCGGCTCAGACGAGTTCTGTGCCCGGGAAAACATCTTCTCCACCCTGCCTATTACCCGCGACCTCTTTACGTACGCGCACTTCACCAACTTGTCAGGAGCCTTCGTCTCACTAGACCAGGCGAAGGCTTTCGACAGCGTCGAACACCAGTTCATGTTCGAGGTCTTGGGCGCATTCGGCTTTCTTGAGAGGTTCGTCGCCCTCCTGGAGTCACTGTACAGCGGCTTGACCAGCAGTTTCCTCGTCAATTGATGGCGCCTTGCTCCATTTTCCGTCACTCGGAGAATACGGCAGGGCTGCCCTTTATCCCCCTTGCTATATGTTTTGAGCCTCGATCCTCTCTTAAGACGTTTGGCGTCCTGCTCGGACATCCGAGGCTTCCCGTTGCCCGGTCTAGACTGAGTTACCGTCAGTGCCGGTGCTGACGACGTCTGTTTGATCATTCGGAACTCGGAGAGCCTTGAGGCTGCCATGCGACTCTTTTCTGAGTATGGCGTCCTGTCGGCCGCACAGTTAAACCGCTGGAAGTGCAAGGCACTTGTGTTCCGTGGAGCCTTTCCTCCAACCTCGCCGGCGGATATCCAGGTAGTTACCGAGCTCCGCATCCTTGGCTTATTTTCCGACTGTCGTGGCGTGGCGTCCCGCACCTGGGAGGTTGCATCCACCAACCTCGAACGGCAAGTCTCTGCTGCTGAAGCGTTCATGTTGTCTCTTCGAGATTGTGCTTACCTTGTTAAGGCCGTTTTCTGTGGCCCTCTCTTTTCCGCCGCTCACGTCGCCGTCCCTCCCCCACCCCCCTCCAACCGTTTTATTCACCGCGTCACTTCTTGTCTCTTCCGCTTTTATTGGAACAGGGGCTCCGAGTACGTCAAACGGACGGTGCTTCGTCTCCCCACGTCCCTCGGTGGCAGAGGCGATTCCGCGTGTCGACACCATGATCCGTTTTTGGCCCTCCGTACCCTTTTGGGAGTACTGGAGAACAAGGAGCACCTTGCGCGTTCCCTCGCCCTCTATTTCCTGGGACCTTCGCGTCGTGCGCTCGTTTCTCGCGCTTTGGGTAACCTCTACCCGAGGCTCGAGTCCACTCCGCCATTCTACCAGGCGGTGGTGAGCCTCTATAATGAACTGCTTCGCGCGTTCCCGAACCTAGTGGTGCGGGGACGTGGCCCCTGCCCGTGTTGTCGAAGAACTGTGTGTTCAGCGCGTCACGCCCGAGGAGCGCCGAAGGGCGACCGCCTTCCCGTGGTTTTGATTGGTGTCACGCCGTCTCCCTGGGCCTGTGGACGATTTTGATTGGCGTCGGGGGTGGGAAATCCTGCCCACGAAGCAACGCCTCCACCGCTGGGGCTTGGTGCCGGACCTCCGTTGCCCAAACTGCGGACAAGAAGAGACTATTTCAAACATCTTCCGAAGAATGTCTGGTAGCGCAAACTTACTGGCGCCTCATTCAGCCACGGATTTTGATCCTTGGGAGTCCGCCACTTTGCTCTCGGTGGCCGGTGCCCACGGGGTGGCCTGGCTTTGTATCTTCAGGCCTTCGGACACTTCGTTCTCTGGCGGAATCGCTGTGCCGCGGTGGTCCGACAGCGGCGCACCCGTGCCATGTGGCCTCTCCTGTCCCAGCTCCGTGGAGCCTTGGTTCGCCACCTGTCATCGGAACTTTTCTTGTTGGGCGAGCGTGAGTTCCTGCGCAGGGGATCCTGCCGCTACGTTACTTTAGTCCACGGCAGCATATCCTTATCGTTTGGTCCCCTCGCCCAAATGTGCGTGGAGTATGCGCCATCGCGAAGACAGTTTTATTTTGACAGTTTCATTTTTCCCTTGGTCCGGTGGAATACCGGTGATTTTGTAGCCCTTTATTGGAGTCGCTTCACGCTTTCTTGAGGCGGCCTAGTCCGCGCGTCCTTGTGCTTGTTTTCGGCCTGTCATTGTACCCTTCGTGACCGTGTACCAAATGTCAATAATTTTTTCCTAAAAGATGACGAACACCGTTGCCATAATTTTTCAAGTGCCGGCCGGGGCGCTTGGGAATATTCCAAGTGGTCAATTCAATTGCTCCTGGGAAGAGGAATAGGTGTCGCAGGAGGAGTAGCTGAACTTGGATGGCACACTTAGGTCCCCCTGATGAACTTCCGACAAGAATCGCAACACCTCACTTAAGGCGCAGCTGTGTGCCTTGTCGAGGAACTCCGAAACTCCGCCGAAATCGCCGCAAATACGGAAGGATCACCGCAGCCTCATCAAGATCGTACGTCGCCAGCGCAGCTTGACAGTGACCCTAAGCGTCCGGGCCCAAAACGACAGACGCTGAGCTACCTCCCGCCGAATGCAGCGACTGCAGTGTTTTGCGGTGTCGTCGAAGGTGTGCCAAACCACCGTTGTGAAGCATCGCATCGTTACCGAGGACGACGCTCTCCCAATGTATCGATCGCCATACTGCTCTAGTCTCCGTTAAAGAAAGGAAGGTCATCCAGGAGCGAGTGCAGAGATGCTGAACGACGACATAATCTTGCCTTCAAGCAGTTCGTGGGCCACTCCAGTCGTACTTGTTAAGAAGAAGGACGGAACGCTTAGGTTCTGCGTGAACTACCGGCAGTTGCACGCGGTGACGGAGAAAGACGTCTACCCACAACCCCGGATAGACGACAGTCTAGACCGGCTGCGCCACTTTCTATATTTTCACCGATAGACCTGAAGAACGGCTACTGGCAGATTGAAGTCGACGAACGGGACCGAGATAAGACAGCTTTCTTTACGCCAGATGGACTGTACAAGTTCAAGGAGATGCCGTTTGAACTATGCACGGCACCAGCACCTTCCAAGCGTGTCATGGACACCGTACTGGCTTGCCTGAAATGGCAGAGCTGTATCGTCTACCTTGATGACGTCGTAGTGTTTTCAAGCTACTTCGACGAGCACTTGCCACAACTCCGAGCATTTCTCCAAGCCATACAGACCGCCGGCCTCACTCTCAAGCCATCGAAGTGTCAATTCGCCTATGACGAACTGAAGTTCCTAGGACACGTGGTTAGCAACGATGGCGTTCGCCCAGAACCAGAGAAGGCCCGCGCCGTCGCGGCATTTGCAGCACCGACAGGCAAGAAGGCCGTGCGAAGATTCCTTGGACTATGTGGGTAGTATCGGCGCTTCGTTTGCGATTTCGCGATGATTTCTGCACCGCTTACAAACCTCACAAAGGACGTCCAGAAGTTCTAATGGGTTGGGGAGCAACAGCAGACATTCGATGAGCTGAAGCGACAACTCCAGACACCTCTGGCTCTTGGACACTCCGATGAAGATGCGGAAACCGGGATTCACATGGACGCAAGTAACGCAGGACTTAGCGCGGTACTGGTTCAAGATGCAAGAAGGCACCGACTAAGTCATCGCCTACGCAAGTGGGGCAATGTCCAAAGGGGACATAAATTACTCCACGAATGAAAATGAATGTCTTACGGTCGTCTGGGCAATCAGGATGTTTCGCCCGTACTTGTACGGGAGCCCGTTCCGCGTTGTCACGGACCACCACTCGCTCTGCTGGCTTGCGAACCTAAAAGGACCCTTCACGACGCCTCGCTTGATGGAGTCTCCGACTGCAGGAGTTCAATATGACTGTCGTCTACAAGTCAGGCCGCAAGCACAGCGACGCCAACTGCCTGCCCAGAGTCCCTGTCGAGACATCCCCTGGTAGCAGCGACGACGATGACGACGAGTGCTTCCTAGGCGCAGTGAACAGCGACGGCATGGCACAACGTCAAAGAGATGATCCTGAGCTGCGCCCGCTAAGCGAGCGTCTCGAAGGACGAGGGGGTGCTCTCCCCCGTGTCTTCTCGAGAGCCCTGCCGACCTTCGTCCTCAGACAAGGTATATTAATAATAATAATAATAATAATATTTTATTTCCCCAGTGCCCCAAAACAACCGTGAGGTTTTGGTATGGTGGCACAAATGTCCACGATTGGATAAAAGAAAAGAGATTCAGCAGTATCTCATAGAGACACCTGTCCTATACATGGTACAGTGTATAGTCAAGATTGCGCTTGAACGTGGTACAATCACTGAAACGTCCAAAGTTGGCGAGTCAACATTGTTCAAAGAGGCTTGCATGCGGGTTAATGGCGACAATGTTTTTTTGAAAGTGAGGGTAAAACAAGGAACGATGTCTACAAGATCGAGCAGGAACATGAAAATTCACTGAGCCTCAAAGACCAGCGTCGATGTGGCCGTTAATTACTTTATGTAAAAATAAAATATCACGAGAGAGTCTTCGCTTCAATAAATTCTGTAAACCTAGCCTCTTAAGAATGTCGTCGTAGTCATAATAGAACCTTCTACTAAAATACTTATCATAGACAAGACGAGTAAAACGTTTCTGCACATTTTCTAGCCCTGACGCATCAGTGGCAGTCAGCGAATTCCATGCGACACTACCAAACTCAAGTTTTGCACGTACCAGACATAAGAACAGTCGGAGAAGGCATAAATGATTCTTAAAGTCGCATGATAAGCTGTATAGCAAACCCATCAATCGGACAGAAGAGGCAACAATCTTTGAAACATGATAAGAAAAGGAAAAGTATACTTTACAAGGAGAACTTCGGAGACAACAGCTCGCCATGGCTGCTGGTAATCGCTACCGACCTTAGAGAGCATATATTTCAAGCCTGCCACGACAACCCGACGTCCGGACACCTCGGTTACAGATGTACGCTGTGCCGAATTCGTGAAAGGTATTACTGGCCAAATCTCCCGAAGGCCGTTCACCTCTACACTCGATCGCGCCACGAGTGCCAGCGACGCAAGAAACCGCCGACGAAGCCGGCAGGTCTCCTGCAGCCGATTGCTTCCCCGACCGCACCGTTCCAGCAGATCGGAATGGATCTACTTGGTCCTTTCCCAGCATCGACGCAAGGAAAGAGATGGATAATCGTCGCTACAGATTATCTCACGCGGTACGCCGAAACGAAAGCCCTTCCTTCAGGAGCTGCTCTGGAAGTTACCAAGTTTTTCATCGAGTCCATTGTCCTCCGGCATGGCGCTCCCAAAGTTCTGATCTCAGACCGTGAATTATCGTTCATTACCCCAGCTGACGCACGAAATCCTTTGTCTCAACCACACCAGCCATCGTCGCACCACGGCGTACCACCCGCAGACCATCGGGCTGACGGAGAGACTCAACAAGACCATCGCCGACGTGATCTCCATGTACTTCGACGTGGAGCACAAGATATGGGACGAGGTGTTGCTGTACGTCACATTTGCCTACAGCACGGCCGTGCAAGTGACCACCGGGGTGACACCCTTTCAACTGGTATATGGTCGCAAAGTAACGACAATGCTGGATACGATGTTACCCCACGAACCGGCTGTTGACGGAAGCGACGACGCCCAGGTAATTGCCCAGAGGGCAGAAGGAGTCCGTCAGCTCGCCAGACTTCGGATTAGAGCCGAACAACGCATCGACACTGGCCGCTTTGAACATCGCTCGGCAATGTTCAAAGCGGACACCGCAGGGTCTGTACGAAAAAGGGCCCGACCGTGTCTCGGGGTCCGCCGAAACGTCCCCAATTGCGAGGCGGACGTTCGGGACGCACGAAGATTCATCTCTCCCGGTGCGAGAGGTGCGAAGGCACTAAAGCACTTCGGGGTCGTCCACGGGCTGATTTCGCTGTTGCTGCGCGGCGGTGGTTCGAGACAACGAATGAAGCAGACGCTGGTAGCGCTTGCGAAGAAGCGCCAAGTACTCCGACATCAAGAAGGTGCGAGTGCCACCACGCTGCACGATACGGATGCGGCGGATCGTTTCATTGAGGGCCTCAGTCACGCGGCGTCGAAGCAACTTCCCCGCTGTCGTCACGTAAAACCGGCAGTCGGACTTGATGACCTCCCAGCGGGCGCGAGACAGCGGAAGAACCGACAGCGACATGCGAATCGACTGGCGCAGGCTGGAAAGGGCCTGCTCGTCTCGCAACAGCGTGGTGTCCAAACACCACGTGCCGCCACGAGGATGCAGGAAGCTCGAGAGGTCCAAAACGACAGACACCGGGCGGTGATCGGAAACGTAGCCGGCAGCGACGGGAAAAGAGAGATCAGAGCAACAAAGGAGGCGTTTCACGAGACCCGGAAGGAGATATACCCGATCGATGCGGCTCGACGACGAGCCGCGCGACCACGTGGGTGCGTACAAAGCGCCGTGCAGCTCGAGCAAAGCGTCGCGGAGGTTGTAGATTACGAGCAGCCGGGCCAACTCACGCGCGTTCAAAATACAACGCCCACGGCCGGGGGCCGCGAACATCGCGGACAGAATCAAGAACGCAATTGACATGACCACAAAGAAAGAAAAGAAAACCGTCCGAAGGCACATACTGCAAAAGGCACTTGAAAAAGGGGGAGACGCCGAAGGACGCGTGGGCGCGTCAACGCTTATCGCACGAAATTTGGCGTTACCAACGTAAAATTGATAAACCACTACGCGACCGTCTGGGTCGCAGACGGAAAAAGCGGCCCGCAAAAGAGCGCTGCGAAAGATTAAAACGCCCACGCCGCAGGAGCGTGACGAGGCAAGAGAAAAATAGCAAGGGATTGAAAACCGGGCTTTGCGTGCGTGCACTTCACCCACTTGTCAGGAGCCTTCTTCTCACTAGACCAGGCGAAGGCTTTCGACCGCGTCGAACACCAGTTCTTGTTCGAGGTCTTGGGCGCCTTCGGCTTTCCTGAGAGGTCCGTCGCCCTCCTGCGGTCCCTGTACAGCGGCTTGACCAGCCGCCTCCTCGTCAATGGATGGCTCCTTGCTCCATTTCGCGTCAATCGGGGAGTACGGCACGGCTGCCCTTTATCCTCCTTGCTCTATGTTTTCGAGCCTCGATCCTCTCTTAAGACGTTTGGCGTCCTGCTCGGATATACGAGGCTTCCCGTTGCCCGGTCTAGACTGCGTTAGCCGTCAGTGCCTACGCTGGCGACATCGGTTTGTTCATTCGGGACTCGGAGAGCCTTGAGGCTGCCGTGAGACTATTTTCTGAGTGTAGCGTCCTGTCGGGCGCACAGTTAAACCACTCCAAGTGCAAGGAAGGCACTTCTGTTCCGTGGCGCCTCCTCCAACCTT
Source organism: Ixodes ricinus (assembly GCA_037355805.1). NCBI lineage: Eukaryota > Metazoa > Arthropoda > Arachnida > Ixodida > Ixodidae > Ixodes > Ixodes ricinus. The sequence goes on from JAZHYW010065989.1 coordinate 25,452, forward strand.
GCCGGCGGATATCCACGTCGTCACCGAGCTCCGCATACTTGGCTTATTCTTCGACTGGCGTGGCGTGGCGTCCCGCACCTGGGAGATTGCATCAACTAACCTCGAACGGCAGGTCTCTGCTGCCGAAGCGTTCACGTTCTCTCCTCGAGACCGTGCTTACCTTGTTAAGGCCGTTTTCTGCGGCCCTCTCTTTTCCGCCGCCTCACGTCGCCGTACAGCCAACGCCGCCGCCCCCCCCCCCCCTTTTCATTCACCGCGTCACTTCTTGTCTCTTCCGCTTTTATTGTAACGGGGGCTCCGAGCATGTCTCCCGGGCCGTGCTTCGTCTCCCCACGTCCCTCGGTGGCAGGGGCATGCCGTGTGCCGACACCATGACCCGTTTGTTCGCCCTTCGAACCGTTTGGCAGTACTCGAGAACACAGAGCAACCTGCGCGTTCCCTCGCCCTCTTTTTCCTGGAATCTTCGTGCCGTGCGCTCATTCCTCGCGCTTTGGGTAACCTCTAGCTCTAGCGCCGAGTCCACTCCGCCGTTCTACCAGGCGGTGGTGAGCCTCCATAACGAACTGCTGCGCGCGTTCCCGAACCTTATGGTGCGGGACGCGGCCCCTGCCCGTGTTGTCGAAGAACTTCGCGTTCAGCGAGTCACCCCCGAGGAGCGCCGAAAGGTGACCGCCTTCCCCTGGTCTTCATTGGTGTCCCGCCATCTGCCTGGGCCTGTGGACGATTTTGTGTGGCGTCGGGGGTGGGAAATCCTGCCCACAAAGCAACGTCTCCACCGCTGGGGCTTAGTCCCAGCGTTGTCCTAGCACCAACTGCGGACCAGTAGAGACTGTTTCACACATCTTCCAAAAATGTCCGGTAGCCCAAAATTTCTGGCCCCTCATTCAGCACGGGTTTCGCCCCTTAGGGGCCTGCCACTTTGCTCTCGGTGGCCGGTGCCCACGAGGTGGCCTGACTTTGCTTCTTCTGGCCTTCGGACACTTCGTTCTTTGGCAGAATCGCTGTACCGCGGTGGGCCAACAGCGGCGCATGCCCGTGCCATGTGGCCTCTCCTGTCCCAGCTCCGTGGAACCTTGCTCCGCCACCTTGCCTCTGAACTTATCTGGTTAGGCGAGCGTGAGTTCCTGCGCAGGTGGTCCTGCCGCAACGTTACGTTAGTCCACGGCCGAATTTCTTTATCGTTTGTCTCCTTCGCCCAGGTGATGAGTGGAAGTACGCGCCCTCGTGGGGGGACGGTTTTATTTTGACCGTTTCATTATTTCCCTTTGTCCAGTTGAATACCGGTGTTCTTGTTGTACTTTCCCGGTGTCGCGTCGCGTTTTTCTGAGGCGGCCTAGTCCGCCCGTCCTTGTGCCTGTTTTCGGCCTGTCATTGTATCCTTCGTGACTTTGTGCCAAACGTCAATAAAATTGTTCTTAAAAGCTGAAGGGCCACCGTTTCCATAATTGTTTTTAGCGCGGGCCGGGGCGCTTGGGGGATATAGCAAATGGTCTATTGAAGGTTACCTTCCAGGACAATTTCGCCGTAGGTAGCTGCATCGGTAACGACGGTTACGACAACACTTGATCACAGCGGCAGGTTCACGTGGTCGGCAGCGACTCAAACGGAGGCTGACGCAGTTTGGGGTTTCTCTGAAGGCGGAACAGGTGTCCGCAGCGTCAATCTGTTTTTTCCAAGGTCGATGACAGCTCCGTATTCACACAGAAAGTCAATGCCGAGAATGACGTCTCTGGAACAGTCTTGTTGAACGACGAATTTCAGAGGAGACATCTCGTCGTGAATATCGGCACTAGCAGTGCAACTTCCGACAGGCGCGATTAGGTGTCCTTCAGCGGTTCGTATCTGCGGCCCATGCCACGGCGTCGTCACTTTTCGAGGGCGGCGAGAGAGCCCCCCACTCAAGACTGAGTAGTCTGCTCCGGTGTTCACTAGTGTCGATGCGCCGTGGCTGTCGATAACAAAATTTAAGTTGTTGGGCACCGTTTCCGGAGCGTCGTAGCGAAGCGTGGAGTCGGTAGAGTGGGAGCGCTCGGGCGTTCGTGGAGGCTCTTTACGTCACCCGTCCATGGCAACTTCACCTCCGGGAGTTGCCGCGCTTAGTTTTCCTGGCGATACAAGTGCGACAGGCTCTCACGACGGAGTCGGTGCATCGGCGAAGCTGGACGTCGTGATGACGGCGACCGAGACCCGCGGCGAGGTTCAGTCGGGGGCGACTGAGGTCGTCGAAGGTACCCTTCAATCTCCTGTGGTCGGTCACCATAGCGTAGGCGTTGGTCGTTCGGGTGGAAGCCACGCAGCCCTGTTTGCCGGTAGGGGCAACGGCGGTGTATATGGTCGGCTTCCCCAGAGTGGTGACCCAACGGGCGTCGATCGGCCGTCCTCCACACGTCGGTCTTCCTCGGTGAGGGTCGCTCCGGGAGGACGTACTATACCATTCCTTTCTGATGTCGAGGGTACTGCGGCATCGGAGGGTCTCGGAGGGGTAGTGCCGTGGCCTGGCATTTAGCTTGCGGTGGTCGTCGGGCCATTGCAGTGTAGCTCAACGTTGGTTCCTCTGGCGTCGTCGTGTTGATAAGAACTTCAGGCTGGAAGGCTTGGTGAACCTCCTCTCGGACAACCTCGGGGAAGGATATTGAGGGCGGACTATCCTATTTGCCGGGATTGCTAGGGCTGATGTCGTAGTACAATGCAGAAGAAGCAGCGATGCTCGAATGCCGATGGTAGTGGCTGGCTCTTCCGAGGAGGGCACGTTCTATGTTCATGGCTTCCTTGACGAAATCCTCAACGGTGGATGGGGGTTGCGGACAAGACCATCGTAGGTGTCAACCTTTACACCTCGCATCAGGAACCGCAGCCTCTTTTCGTCTTTGGCTTGAAAGTCGGCGGAAACGACCAGGAGCAGAACATCCTCGACGAAACTGGTGACAGTCTCGTTTGCGTCCTGGGTACACATTCGAAGAATATCCCCAGCCCTCTCCCGTAGATATTGCTCGCTGAATGTTCGTCTCAGCGCCTCCTTGCAGGCGGTCCACGACTTCAAGGATGTTTTGCGATTCTCGAACCTGTGCCCTCCGAGCGCGAAGTAAAACCTCTACAGGCACTGTTCTTCCGTCCATCCGTTGTACAGGGGCACTCGCTCGTACTGCTGTAGCCAGTCCTTGACATCTTCATAAGGCTCACCATAGAAGGACACAGGCGTACCGGCAGCGACGGGTAGGACAACGACGGGTGGAGTGGTTATCGTCGCGGTCTTCTTTGGTTTCTGCGGCCGGTTTCCGAATTCATGCGGCTGGCCTTTGGTACGGCGGCCTTCTCGGACGTCGGTGTCTTCTGCGGAGGGTAGCCTTCCGGCGCTCAGCGCCTCACTTGGCCGGGATGTCTACGGAGGGGTACGCTTCAAAACAACAGAAAGCGATACACAGCACCTCCACCGAAATGTCACGATCATGACAATTGGTAAGGCGACGAAAACTGAAACAAAGTAAACGTTTAATGCGGCTAAATTAGTGCCCAAAACAAAAAGGAAATAGAAGATAACAATAGAGCGTCGCAGGTGTGGATGACGGCGTAACAGCAGGATCGAACACTGGGGCGAGACTGACTCCGGCTTGCCACACGAAGCACCTTTTGTAGCCGTGTGAGTTTCTTGAACATTCGGCCTAGAACGTTCGGCGCGTTGAACATTCGGAACTCAATCAGAGGAAAAAGTTCTTGAATTTGTGAGAACACCAAGTAGAAAGAATAAATAAAAGAACATTCCGCTCCCTGGATTCGAACCTAGATCCTCCGCGCGACAGCCAAACACGGTAACCATTTGGCCAGGTACGCGTTTGCTTAGCGACGCGCGTGGCAATATCACTATGGTTTCAAGGTCTTCACAATGAAAGATCCCTTCTACGTGTACTCGAACAGTCACATCGATTATGCCGCGGAATGAGCTGATTATTTCTTGGGATGCTCTCTGGACACAATGGATGAAAATCGGCTTAACAACGTATAGCTTGGCTCCCGATCATTAGACCAAAATATGACCGTTGAGACGGTTAGCTGCTATCTACTAGATGATTTATTGCATCAACTGGCTTATTACTATAATTCTACGGACTTCATAATGCAGCATTTCTTCTACGAGCACTCGGACAGTCTTGTCGTTTATGCCCCGGAACGAGCAGATTCTTTCTTGGGATGCTGTACGGACACCATGGTAGAAAATCGGAAGAACTGCTAAGACAGCTTCCCTCCGGATTTTAGACAAAAATGTGCTCCTCAAGGTGGCTCTCTGTAATCTACTAGAATATTTATATTGTGTCAAGTGTAATATTACTATTGTTCCACGGTCTTCATAGTGAAATATTCTTTCTATGAGTACTCGGGTATTCTCGTCGATTACGCCGCGGGACGAGCAGGATATTTTATGGGATGCTCTCCAGACACCATGCATGAAAATTTACTTGAACTACTAAACAGCTTGACTCCAGATAATTAGGCCAAAACGTGCCCGTTGTGGGGGCTCTCTGCACTGTACTGCTTGATTATGCCGCGGAAAGAGCAGGCTATTTCATAGGATGCTGTCTGGTCACCACGGTAGAAAATTTCCTGAACTACTTAGACAGCTTGACTCTGATGATTTGTACAAAACATGCCCCTTTGGGAGGCTGTCCGCAGTCTACTGCATGATTTAATGTATCAACTGGAATATCACTATAGTTTCACTGTCTTGATGATAGAAGATCTCTAAAACGTGTACTCGGACAGTCTCGTGGATGACGCCTCGGAAAGAGCGGATTATTTCTTGGGATGCTCTCCAAACACCATGGTAGAAAATATCCTGAACCACTACGCTTGACTCCCGATCATTACACCAAAATGTGTCCCTTGCAACGGTTTCAGCGATCTATTGGAAGATTTATTGTATCAACTGGAATATCACTATGGTTCCACAATCTTCATAATAAAAGATCTTTTCTACGTCTACTCGGACAGTCTCGTCGATAATGCCTGGGAACGAGCTGATTATTTTTTGGCATACTGTCTGGATACCACGGTAGAAAATTGACTGAACTACTTAGCTTGACTCGCGATCATAAGACCAAAATGTGCCCCTTGCGACGGTTCTCTGCAATCTACTGGAACATCTATTGTGTTAACTTGAATATCACTATGGTTCCACGGTCTTCATAATAGAAGGTCCCTCCTACGAGTACTCGAGCAATCTCGTCATTTATGCCGCCTGAACGAGTAGGTTATTTTGTGGAATGCTGTCCAGACACCACGGTAGAAAATTGGCTTAACTACATAGCTTGACTCCCGATCATTATACCAAAATGTGCCCCTTGCGACGGCTCTCTGCAATGTACTGGATGATTTATTGTGTCAACTGGAATATAAATATGGTTCCACGGTCTTCATAATAAAGCTTTCAGCCTTTCCACTTTGGTGAAGAAAGAAGAGCAGCGGAGCTGTAGCTTCTGTTCTAGGCGGTGGCTTTCCAGGCGAGCGATCTGCTCTTCTTTCGCAAGGGAATCTGAAGCGCTCGACGCAGTGTAACCTTAGGCGATAGCGGCCTCGCGGCGGTTACGAAACCATTCGCGCTGCTGCGCACTTCGCCGCTCATTCCGTTCCCGCTCTTCTTCCTCCGAAGAAATGTTGCCGCGATCTATGAGCGACGGCGGCAAGCGGAAAACCGGCAAACGCAACACTCTGGACAGCTACCGCCATCTATGAGCGACGGCGGCAACCAGAGTTTTGTCTCGACATTTCTTTGCGGGGGTCACAATCCTGGAGAAACTAGCCCTTAACAGCTGCGCTGTAAAACATGTCTTCTACGTGTACCCGAACAGCCTCGTCGATTATGCCTCGGAACGAGTTAATTATTTCTTGGGATGCTGTCCGGATACCACAGTAGGAAGTTGACATAACTACTTGGAGAGATTCACCCTCGATCATTAGAGCAAAATGTGCCCCCTGCGACGGTTCTCTGCAATCTACTGGATGATTTCTTGTATGAACTGGAATATCTGTATGGTTCCAGGGTCTTAATAATGAAATATTCCTTCTACGTGTACTCGGACGGTTTCGTCGTTTGTGCTTGGGAATGAGCAGGTTATTTAATAGGATGCTGTCCGGTCACCAGAGTAGAAAATGTGCTGAACTACTTAGCTTGACTCCCGATCATTAGATCAAAACGTAGTGCCCTTGCGGCGGTTCTGTGCAATTTACTGGATTATTCATTGTACCAACTGGAATATCACTATGGTTCAACGGTCTTCATTATGAAAGATCCATTCCATGAATACTCAGACATTCTCGTCGTTTATGCCCCGGAACGAGCAGGTTATTTCATGGATTGCTGTCCGGACACAATGGCAGGAGATTGGCTGAACTACTTAGCTTGACTCCCAATGATTAGATAAAAATGTGCCCCTTGTTAATAAGCATAAAAAAGTAATCCTAGCCAAACATAAACGGCGTTAATTTCATTTTCAAATAATAACTTTTACAAGATTCAAATACATAGTTATAAACACTAAAAAATGCGCGTAACTAATTAACCAAGTACGCGAAAAACAATTTGAAAAATAATGTGTGTTATCAGGATTGGACACCAGGTAAATGAATCTCATTGTTTCGCAAAAAAAAAACGCTGTTCAGTACAGTATATAATTTATGTGAAGTTTTTTTTTAATTTAATTTCTAGACAAATCAAAACTGTCTTGGAGGAGGGGCAGAGGTTACGACGGAGATTGTCTATGACCATAGCACCACACTGCACTTGCTACGCAAGCCGCTGCAACAGGGCAAATCAAGTACATAGCAGCACAAATACTGCGATACTCAAACGTGAACTTTTAAGAGAGACCCGTGTGATTAGGAGGAATATTTAAAGGAGGACTTCCAACCAAGGCCAAATTGGAAACCTAAAGTTCTGAGGCTTACTCAGCCTCTCCAGTCACTCCTGAAGAAGAGGCTGAGTGGGGTTCGAAACTTTAGGTTTCCAATTATGTCTTGATTGAGCGCCCTACTTTTTTCTAATTCTGTGATAGCATTTGTGTGTGTACTAAAGAAAGTACAACGTAAAAAGAACAACCTAAAGCAGAAGTTGCAAAGGATTTAGGAAATACAAGATTGATTGTTTCCTGAAGGTCTGCATAGAAGAAGAGCGTTCCGTTGCATCAATCAAGTCTTAATAAATGTTCGGGACGTTTGGAATTTGGAAATTTAATAGTGGTGTTCAGTATTTCCTTCTTGGTCTTCGTTTTATCAAAAGTATGTGTATAAATGCGTGGTGTGCATTAGTGCTTGTATATGTAGACGAGAATATTTCGCGGTCGGTTTTTGTTAAAAACAATATTCTTGAGACAGTTTTTTTGTTATATAAGGCTTTAATATTCAGTATACGATTTCATTTGAAGCGCAAAGAAACATGTTCACGGTACGATAGATATTGAATTAGCCGCGTGGATTTAGCTTTGCGCATTATTGGAGGACTTCTTAGTTAAGGGAACTTGCGTGAGGTTTTTCGCCCCAGGGCTAAGTTTAGGGCAATGGAAGCCACTATAAAAACAAATAAAGTTGAGAATTAGGGTCTTGATAAACAAAAGGGTTTCAATCACCGTTTTGAATTTTAATTTTTGAACAAATAACGTAATCAGTATAATAACAGTCGACGTAATTGTGCTATAGCCGTGACCTAAAATTTTTATTGCAAAATTATTAGTAGTGTGACATTTAATGCCTCGTAGCGCCCATTACGTATATCTGAATCAAACTTTCACGCGATAAATAAAATATAATTACGTTGAGTGTCATTTTTTAAGTACTAACGTCGGAAAACAAATATGTAAAAAAGTTACCTGTACTGTTTCGGTTCATTTTCAAACTAATTAACAAATGTCACCTCCCTTCTAGTTGACCCCGAAGCCGCCAAACTTGCCCCGAGATAAAATAAATCTAAGTACGCTTCTCTGAAATCTTACACTCACTAGAACACTGGGCATAAGTTTCCTCGCGTGCCGAAGTTGGTTCTTTATAGTAGGGTATGTCATGGTTGTTTAGTTTCGGTTGAATATCTTCTGTGAAATTAGTGCCAAAGAGTTTTCATATTGTTTGGTGGTTCTAAAAATCTTAAACACCTCGTGGCTCGAACTTTATTTTACAACAACTTATATCAAAATGCGATACATCCCTTTTCAGTCAAATTTTCTTTCCAAATAAGAGCAAGCGTAATAACAGGGCGGTTTGTCACACAAGAATGCCATAACTCTATTTGAATGTCAAGAGCCATACCCACAGAGGGCACCACGACGTATAATCTGTACTGAACAATTATAGGAGGCTAGGACAATATACAAATCCCTGAAAGGTCTACAAGTAGTTGTCCCCAAGGGGCCCCATATTCCCTCGGTCTCCGCGCGACCACGTTTATTTAAGCAAGGAGCACGTCTACGTATTACCTAAAGGTGGAATATAAAACAGCGAATGTAGGCGAGATTCACGCAGGCATGAAGCAGTGCTCCATCTGTTCAATGTCGGAATCAACACTTGTTATAGTCATTTGTGAACATTTGTACCCTCAGCCGTCGTTGGAGGATAAGGTCTGTCACGAGCTTTGTTACAATAAACAGGATATTAAATAAAAGATGACGGGCCCATCTTGATCTTCAAAAATTTGTAATAAAAAAAAAAAAACGGTGCTAATCACAAAAAAAAAAAAAACATAACGATAGGGGCGCAATCTTTACAGAGCAGTATGTCGAGCGTTCAAATTAATTGTTCGTAGCCTTTGGTGGGAGACGATCGCAGTGTTGATTCTTTCTCCAGCAGTCAGCTTCTAAAGCCAGGGGAGTCTCGGTCATGCCCCGGCGTTGTTCGATCTTCGGGAGTGTTTTGGTCAACAGCTCCATGCCGGATGATGTTATCGTTTATTGACCCTTGCCCTTCGAAATATCGGGCTTTACACGAATGAAGGTCACGTCGGCCTATAACTTACAGCTCAGTCTTGGTTTCGACTGTCCCCGAAGCGCCAAAGATTGTTCTTGTTCGATGACTGTTCGTGGCGGCCCTCACTTTTCTCCTGCCTGCCCTCGATCTTTACCGTTCGCCTCGCGAGAACAATCCGTGCCTTGTCTACCTCCTTTCATTTATTGATACCGATATCATCACAAGGAAAACAAGGGCGTCTCTTCGGAGTGACTTCCACGACGATATAATCGGAAGACTTCGTGAATCGCGGATTTGGTAGCATTCACCTCTCTTGCAGGGGCTTTGTCTTTTTGGGTACAGATTCGTCTGGCGTCTCACCAGGCTCGAGGAGGAGGAGGAAGAAGAAGGAAGAGGAGGAATAGAGAGAGAAGAGGAGGGTGAGGAGGAAACTGGAGAAAAACCACCCGGAAAGCCAGTTGTGAGAAAAAAGGGGGGGGGCGGGGGGGGGGGGGGGGCATGCGGTTGGGGACGTCCCCCGCCGATTTGTTGTGGGCACTTTGTTGCAGGGACTAAACGCTGGTCGCTTACAGACAAAACGCTGGTCGCTTACTGTTACAGATAATTAATAGGGTTAATATTTTTAATACCCTCGGCTCAGCGTACCGAAGCAGCCCCATTCAAACAGTTTGGGAAAAAAAATTTTACCCAGTATTGACCCAGTACCGAAAATAACAATAATTTACGTTGTGAAATAAAATAACAAAACAACCTAAATTCCAAATGCTAAGAAAGCAGCTATACGAAATCAAAACCATTAATCTAGTAGGTTCTTGAAAATTCGAGAAATAGGCCCTATTACCTGTAACAGTACCCACAACAAATCGGCGGGGAACGTCCCCAACCACATGCCCCCTTTTCTCTTTTTTTTTCACAGCAAACTTTTTGGAGGGTTCTTTCCCAGTTTCCTCCTCACCCCTTCTCTTCTACTTTCTCTATTCCTCCTCTCCTTCCTTCTTTCCTCCTCTCCAATCCTCCTCTCCCTCCTTCTTTCCTCCTCCTCCTCGAGCCTGGTGCGACGCCAGACGAATCTGTACCGTCTTTGTCTCTACGAACACCAAAATTGCGCCTTTCGCAAAGCTTTCTTTCAACTCAGCCAACACCTCCTGGATACTGAGTCCGTAGTGCTGGAGTTTCTACGTAAGGCACCGGAGGCCAGCGCCCGGTCTGGATACGATGCGAGAGTTGGCTTCAAGGATTCAATGAGGCCGGTCTTTTGACTGAATCAGTACGATTCTCTAGCCGAGCAAAACTCTGACGTAACACTCTTGTCCAAAGAGCACCCCGCCGTGGCCCGCTGTAAGCGGCCTCAAACAATATACTGCACCTGCCTTTCTATCAAAGAAATGTTAGAAAAACCCGTCATGTCCCAGTGTCGTTTATTGCCGCTAACATCTTGACAAGAACGATCTCCGTACAAGTTCCAGGGCTATCATTAAAATGGTAGAGCTACCCTAATAAAAAAAAAATCAGCAGAACCCATCCTTTGGGAATGATTATCTACGTTAATGCGAATAGCATCAAACGGTGCGGAGTTTTGCGCGTTCGTCAGGTGGCCGGCACACTCTAGATACGCCAGCCCACTCTTGAGGCGATTCTAAATTTGTTGACACTTTCACAGCCCTGCGCACGATCTCCGCAGCCCAGCACGTGCGTTTGTGTCACTTAGGAAGGCGAGCAAAGCACGCGCCATACGCACAAACACTCAAAATGGTACCGACCAGACTTTCTGGCGTCTCAGCTAGTCTCAACCAACGGTACTCTAAACGGTTGTTTATATCTTTACCATAGGACGCGCTTACAGCGCTGTCACGCTACCGGTGCGCGCGCGTTCCATGCACGAGGGCTCATTCCGCTCTCGTGAGGCTGAGCTAGAGGTCTCCCGAGCGCAGGAGAGGGTGAGCTAGAGGGAGAGGGTGAGCGTGGGAGAGGGTGAGCTAGCCCTCGTGCATGGAACGCGCGCGCACCGGTAGCTGTGACAGCGCTGCAAAGCGCGTCCTATGGTAAAGATATAAACAAATGTTTAGAGTGCGGTGAATGACTGCCTTCCTAGCTCTGTGGTTAGCGCGTCTGCCTGCTGATCAAAGGGTCAACGGTTCGAATCCCAGCCGGCGCCGGTCTTTTTTATTTATTTATCGACCCGCGGCGTAAGAGGTTAGATAGCCAGATAGATATATAGATAGATAGATAGATAGATAGATACATAGACGAAAAGTGCGTGAAGTATCCAAAGAATGCTATTCGCATTAAAAAGTGTCGATGTCAGCTCCAACTAAATTGCACCAGAAGACGGTCTTTATGAACCTCGATGATGATTTTATGATTAAAAATTAAAAAGCTACATTCCACTTTAGATAACATATAAATGTAATTCAGTCAAACGTTTCGTCCCCCCCCCCCGCCAAAAAAAAAAAAGACATCATCAGTTGATTCCAAGTTGACAGGAATTAAACTTACCCCAAACAGAGATCTCATTCAAAAGATCCACGTACACTTCCGGCAGTGGGCCGCGGTTGGAGTTGCAAGCCGATGAATTACTCCGGATGCATCTAGGACTCCAAGCATCTACGTAGATACCACATTGGTTAGCGCGCCAAGGTGGATAGTATTCTTGAAGTCAAAACTATGGCCCGTTGCCAAACACTGGTCATCGAAATCCGTGTTTGTCCTCGTGGCAAAACCAGTGCTGATCCTCACCCCTCTGGCTGTGAGATTAGCTGATACGCGCATAGCATAATGATGACACGCTCCCCTCACGCACATCGCTAATCGCCGGGGACATTGTTATACTGTGAAGGTTTTGCCCTATCCAGGTTCACTTTACGTATCGTGGAGAAATCTATCACAAGATTGAAGTTTGTCCAGTGTGTAGTCCAGTGGCTTGTAACTATGGCGAATCTTGTCGAGGAGCATGTGGAGGAAACCGCTCTACAGCGGAGTGTGCTCCTAGGGAGTTTTTAGAGGCGTTGCGTGGATGACACTTTCGTAATTTAAAGCAAAGTACACGTTAATGACTTTCTCTCAGTGATTACACGGACGGTGCACACCTTTTAAAATGGTGTGCACCCCCCCCCCCCCTTGTTTCTCTGAAGGCACCCACTTTCATTAGCAATGACTCCTTTATTCTCAATGCCCCCCCCCCTAAAAATTTAGACACACCCCTAATTTCAATTCCTGGGGCAACCCCTGCTTTGACTTGATTTTCAACCGTGTTGAACCATCAATACAGATCACACGTGATCTAGACCAGAGCACTACCGGCCTTTCCTAGATGTTAGTGTATGCCGACCGAAACAGCACCGGACACAGAATCAACTGTGTGCCGACACAAATACCTTCTTCAAATTCAACTCGTATCACCCGGTTGAGCACGAACGAGCAGTCATAAAAACCCTATCACATCGGCCTGAAAATAGGCGCACTTATTGTCGACCCGTTGGTAACTTCGTTTTATCCTAGATAGCTTTATTTAAAACACGCTTGAAGGCAAATTGGGACAGGAGAGACGTCTAGATAAAAGGCGTCTCAAAAGCAAGGCCAGTGACAATTCCGTATGTGAAAGGCGTTTCTGGGTCTATTCTCAGGGCCTTCGCCTCTTCTAATGGGGTGGTGCACGGAAACGCCCGATGTCGAAAAGCCCGACGTCGAATGCCTCGCGGCAAACGCCCCGCCCTTTTGCCCCACTTCCAAAAGCACAAGTTTCGGAAGCCCATGACACAAATCCTTCGTCTAAGGTGGCCGGGTGCTCAACGTGACGGTGGGGCATTTTGATTTTAATTAAAATACATTAAGTGCGCCGCGAGCTTGTGCTAATGTAAGCAAGCACGTACCCGGGGCTCAGGTAAACAATGACTGCATAGAGTTTTCCGTTCCGCGAACCAGTTCCGAAATTGGCCTGCTGACTTCGCAGGAAGCTTTTCCAAGTACGCCACCGGGATCGTCAGTATGGGTGCAAGCTCTTCGCAAGAAACGGCGCACGCGAGATAACACAGATGCTTTGGATTTTCAATCGCCGCCTTACAGACGCTTTGGGCTTCCCGGATCTCCAACCCCAATCGCGGAAGTTGACGATCTCCCCCACAAATAGTGTGCCAAAGAATCATAGGAAACTCCGGGCAAATGAATCGATTCAAGTTCAACTCCGCCGGGGTCACCAACTGGCATACAACAGACTCTGGCTAAACTCTTTTCTTCGTGCGCTCCACATTTACAAATGGAAGATGCGATCGGTCAGCAACTGCAGGTCTGTATACATTGATTGTGTTTTGTACCGTTTCGTCGAGACACGTTTCGTGGAAACCCATTTTCTGGACATCCTTTCCTCCGCACACGGTTCGTAAAATCCCATCAAAATGTTATATTGAGAAGGTAACAGCAATCTTTTGGAACTTTGGCGTCCATCCGAACTGCTAGCGCTGTACATTGGACGGAGACTAGGCGTTCGGCAATGACTAGTTTATTTTCGCGTTGAAATAGACAGTGTAAATTTGTATTGGGGGACACGCTGTGCATGTAAATAAACACGTTAGAGAAACAGGGCACAGAAAGCTAAAACAAAGCTTTTGTTGAAAATAGACAATTTCAACGTTGGATGCAATTACCTCGAAGCTCGAAGGCGTCCCTATGCATTAAAAAAAAACTCAGAAGCTTTTTCTTTTTAGGCTATGTAAAATTTAAAAGCAAAGCGTCTTAATCACTGCGGCAGCATTACCGGATGGCTCCATCGGAGAAGGTAAGCGAAACGATTGTGGTTATACAGGAGGTCGTTTTACCATTGAATAGGCATTTTCTTGAAAATTCTTCATTGATTTAAATTCAGTCATTTGTCACATTTCCTTAAAGAACTTATCAGTTTCGTATAAAAGTCCGGCAATACTGTCAGAAAAATATTAACTATCACAAAATTTCATAACAGTTGTTGGAGACAGCGCGACGAAACTAAGGAAAACAAGTGTGTGCTATTTGATTTAAATAATCTCGCATTAATTCCAAAAGCAGCCGTCAAGCGAACCTTGCGGTTCGACAGAAGTTCGCATCATCCATAGCCTTGAGTAACGTTTTGTGACGTCGCTGCCCCAGTCCACGGTCGAAACCTCAGCGCTATTACCCCGATGCGTCGAACAGGGCAGTGGCGCCATCCAGATGCCATATATTCAAACACCACTCTCCTTCGATCGGTCGCATTCGAGGCTGAAGTAAGCTTCACAGGACCAGATGGCGCTGGAGTAGGATGTAAAATAAATGGAATTCCCAGCACTTTAAAGCAGCGACATTTGACATTGGGTGGCAACCACAAAATTAGAAAACTTAAGCGGAAACGCAAAATATTTTCCAGCTACTCATATCAAGACGACAGATTCTCAGCAATGGTAGCGCGCAAAATCTTCAATTCGCCAATTAGATTTGCGTCACTAGAGTGGTAGGATTAAAACTCTTCGTGCGTGAAAAATGCTGCTAGTTGGCTCACTTAGCGGCCAGGGAACGTTACTATATCCAGTGTTACTTGTCATACTCTCATAGTGGGCTCCGATGGCTCGCCCATCTCCTGCCAGGTTGGCACGTGAACGAGTTTGGAACGCACTATGACGTAATGTCCCTCCTTTTATGTTGTTGTATGTCGCTGTTTATGTTATACCTCAACATAACGAGGAATCGGCGTGAAAAATCTCCCAAGCCTCTGCGGCTCCTATAAAGGGGCAGTATAGCATTATACATGACCGCCTTTCCCCCGGTTCTACCACCCTCCCCCAGTTCCCTTCTCTGCCCCCCCCCCCCTCCTTTTCCACGGTGATGGAACGGCGGCAGCTAGCGTTTTTATTGGTCTGTATTGCGTATTAGCTGCATATGTTAGCAGTCGTGTTATTCATGCCGCATCGAACACTCTGTACCTGTCAATGACCGTAAATTTAAAAAATTAATAAAGCGTGGGTCTAAGGTTTACGTTTTTTATGCCTTATAATATGATGGTCAATTTACTTCTACTTTTCTAAATATGGGGTTTACCACAGTTGAGCCAGTTTAAAGAACCACGTGAAAAAATAAATGTGATAGGAATTACGAAGCGTGGAACCGCCCAGGCAGACGTGTAGGTAAGAAGTTACGAGGAACTGATTATTTACAATCAATTACACTTTGTATTGTAACTTTTTAATGCTTCAAATACTTTTTTATCGTGGTAAGCAGTTCGCTGTACCCTTGTTAGTATTTCTCTGCAATCAATTACAAATATCCAATTATGTTTCCGAGACAGCTAGAATTATTGAGTTGAGTTTTCCTGCTTAAAAACACTTTCTCTCCCCTTAGCTTTCACCCCCTTTCCACCTTCTCCCCTGAAAAAACACTTTTTCGCCCTCGCCCCCACCGAAAAAAAACAACAAGTAACCGCACGCAAGTAAGGCCAGAGTTATCTCTCGACATTCATTGTATATTTGAGGCCGTTTCAAAGAACGTTGAGCAAATGTGTCTTCAAATCAGTACTGTAGATCTAGCACGGGTGGCAGAGTATGCGGTCTTAACAGCGGACCTGCTCCTGCGGCCACGCCTTATGACGTAATTATACTTATATACTGGTATGGTGGCATCCATTGCCCTTTTAGACAGTGGTAACCTCTTGAGGTCTCCTAGGGGAAGATTCTTAGCAATGTTCTGAGCCGATCCTTTGGCTTTTTGTTTATTTCGTTAAACTTAGACCTGTGCAGTATTACTCAGGAATATAGAGTCGAATTGAACTATGGAAAAGTATAACGCCAATAGTAGTGCAGCATGTCTGTGCAGATAATAATTTGCGCGTAACTATAAGTTTTACGAAAACGAGTGCTCTAGAGCACTAGCGCGGTAAGGTAGTTACACAAGTTTCGCATGCTGTATTTTTATTTAGGAGTAAATAAAAAAGTACAATGTACGAGAAACTAATAATACCATTTAGTTATAAACACAAGAAAAAAAAATTTCGAGCTCCGGGATATGTTATGGCGTTTGCGTCAGAAAACGAAGAAACCAATACCCACTGACAAAACATATTCACGCATAAACATATATTGCTTAGTAGAAAATTTTGTTCCATTAGACCCTACCTATTCTACGGACATTATTTCTGAAGCAAAGGAAATGGGGAGAAGGTAACATCAGGTGGTGAATACATTACATCGAAAGTAATACGCGCTTCCTAAATGTTTTTGTTGCACACACACGTATCTTTTTTCTTTCTCATGAGGTTTCAGAGCACAAGTTTATTTCGCACTGCTTCAATCCAGTGGCCGTATTACCGATATGCAGTATTTACTGGGGGTTTCGCTGAGTCCGTTGCTGCTGAGCGGGAGAATGCGATGAGTCTGCACAACACTTCCGCAATGGACATGGTGCACAATCCAAGATTCTAGTTTTTCCATAAAGGGGAGGCCTTGCTCTGAGCGTACGCTGTGAATACCGCTCTCAAATATAGAGCCAAGTGAATACCAGCTGTTCTGGCTAGAAAGTGTTTTCAGACGTCTTTCGTAGCATGGCAACGCAAAGGGGGCCCGTCAATCAAATGTAACATACAAAACGATCGAAGACGAGGTAGTCGAGCGCGCGCCGCCCTTGGTTGGGACAGGGAGGAAAGAAAGAACATGTGGACGCACTTGGCGTGTAAACGAATTCCGCACGATGTTCTCAAGGAGGGGACAAACTTTCCCGCCTTGTTGGCAGAGTACACAGTTTTCCAGGGTCGGCTGAATTTTGGTGGGACCAATATCTGAGGGCGGCAGTAGTTGCGTCGACCTTGGCGAATTAACCCAAGACACAAACTATGAAGAAAAAGTCAGACTGCGGTTTTGGGCCTATCAAACTAACGTACATGAAAGAAGTAGAAAAAGAGTATGACTACGCAGACTAACGCGTTATAAGAAGAAAAAACAAAAACTTTCGTGCTTCTTTATGTTGCCTCGCTTCGGTTAACAATATAGCGACCGCGAAATTGAGGTGGGCTCACCTGAGCTCCTCAGTGTCAAAACAAATACGAAACGAAACTTCCCTTTGTTAAATAAGAAGCAACGCTGCGCGGCGACGGACCTTGATGGCGGCAGCGCAGGAACTCAACTCCGTTTTCCTTAACATTAAGAATGCATTAAGTTGAGTATTAATTGCCAATTCTCGAGCCTACCTTCGTGTGAACGAATAAAAGGGATATGAAAAGTTAATGGTACCGTTTCAGACTGCATGTGTGCTTGTAGTAGTCTCTTTGTACTATCTCGAATATATTAGCTATATCTGTGTACATATTAAAAGTAGCATACATACGTCAATTGTCTTTTGTATTGCAATATATGATTGAAGAAGAATAATCAGTTGTGATGAATATCAGCAACACATGAGATAAAAATAGATTTATTTTTAGGTTAGTTCTTTCTAAAAGTGACAGAGAGCGTGCAACATATTTTTGATCTTAGAAACAGCGTAATAAACCACTGGACAGTACAAATTAGAATGAAATGGCAATGCCCATATTTAAAATAAAATTTAAACTTCTCTTGATTATTCTTTACACTTGGGTAACACATAATGATTGGTACGTAGATTACGCAAGGAATATTATATGTTATGCTTGGCTATGGGGTGGTCTTCGATGCCCTGCACACACGACACACTCATGTGCCCTAGGGTTTTATTAAAATAATCAAGGCAAATTAATTTTTATTTGTCCTATTATTAAGGAGTGGAGTGTGTGAGGAATATGCTTTAATGGGAAGTTTATATGAGTTCTCCTTTGGAGGGTACGTGCAGTGGGTTTAGCTATGAATGCTCTGGGTCTGCAAAAGCCCCCCCTCCCCTTTGTTGTAGCTGAAATAGCTGCGAAGGGGAAACCAGGTTTACCTAAACCCCTTCATAAATTTCGCGGTTCACTTTTTTCTTTTCGTGTACCGACAGCCTTTGTTGCAAGAACGCTTTAAACGCGTGCTCCGAGTGAGCGCTGCGCTGTCATTCGATTCCAAAGGCCGCCCATTTCAGTGCTCCGCCGCCATTCGCTTCCAAGAGCTGCACGAGGCACGGGCCTCGTGCTTTGGAGCATTGGACGCTATACATGCAAAACGAAAGCAAACACATCAATGGGCCTTAGGTTTATCACGCCCGCCGCGCTATTTATTGGCTTCTGTACGAGGTCACGGCGACATACACCCACCGAGCTATCCGTTGACGAGATATGATCCGTCCTGTGACGTCGTAAAATTACGCCGGTACACTACACTTCGTCATTCAGGAAATCACTTACGCGCACCCCAAACAACCCGCTACATCCAGGCTTCCGTGAGTTTCACTTGATTCTGGTGCTTGCGCTCCCTTTTATCTATTGTCTGTGGAGACAAGCAAATACATCGGGCTTCAGATCACGATGTCCGGGGTTCGATTCCGGCAGATCCGGGTGGTAAATTGCGCTTCTTTTAATTACTAACATCTAATTAGATTACGTAGGTTTGATTTCGAGTGCGAGTAAGTGTGCCTACTGTATTAGATTACGTAGGTTTGATTGCGAGTAGGAGTAAAGTGTGCCTACTGTATAGAAGCTTGCGCATTCAGTAGGCACACTTATCTTGCAAGGGCAAGATAAAGCGTTATGCAACCTTAGCCTGCTTGCAACGCATTATTTTACACTCCAGCGTGACGCTTTTCGCATGAAAGCCAGCCCATGAAAAACTTGCTAAATTGTCTACTTCTATTTTGTGTCACCCAGGCTTCTATACAGAGACTTCGGAACTGAATTTCAATCACTTAAAAAAATCCGGAATGCCTGCACTTCTTGTGTTTTCAACGGAATGCGAGGCAATTGATGTATGCTGCCAAATTTTCCACAACATTCATTTTCATTGTTTTCCTCATGCACGTGCATTTCGGTCCAGCGTTTTGATACTTCAGGAGAGAAAGCGATGTATGAACAGCGTGTACAATCTAATATTGTGTTAGCGGTTCCAAAGTGTCATCGCCTGGAGCAATAACGTGAAAGGATTTGTGAAACATGTAAAAGTTTCTTTCCGAATCTTGGTAATTATATATATGATGCGACCTAGAGGAGTCGTAGTCCTTAATTTTGATGATAGCTTGGGGCTATACTTAATATAGTGACGAAGATATAATAATAAAATACACCATAATAATATGCATTTTTGCAACATTTGTTATTATTTAGACTACCAAGAACGTTGCGGTGATGCGAGCATTCCCACACCGAAGATTGCGAGTCAAGCCAATAGGCGGCTTATTTAACTGGTTTTCCCGTAAACATCATCAAAACAAGATCAAGCGATATTTATATATAGTTGTTGTACATCGTATTGGCAAGAAAAAAGTTATTATATTAAAATATATACATCTATATATACTATTTTATTTTATAAGATCAACTTTACATTATTTGAAAGTTTAGCTACTTTGCAAGTTGGAGCACAAAAAACAGGCCTATTAGGTTGCCTCAAAAACCTGGTTGTCCCAAACATACGACGGCGGTGACGCTGGGAATCCGTCGCTAAGAATGCACCTGTTCTTGTGTACGTTCTGGACTCCTGACAAGCACGCTGGGCCTTGCCGGCGGCAAGTCATCAGACGATCTCGGCAGGGACAACGCAAGTCAACGTCCGCACACGCGCCAACCATTACATGGGTACTTCGTCATCGCTGCACCAAGAACCGAAACATTTTCTCTCCCTTCTTTCTACGGCTTCCCATCCTTCCTCAAGCACGGAATGATGACGTCACAGTGGCTCTACAAAAACACAATGACCCCACGGAAGCCCTTCAGTGGGCGCGGCGGCGACGTGTGAATGCATCGCTAAAAATACACCTCTGTTTTTGTACAAGTTAGTAACAAGTTCCTTATGAATTGATTTAGATCTGATTGCTTATGTATTGTTGTGCCGCCGCGTCGGGACTTGTGCTGTGATTTATTGTCTGATTGCTGGCGCTCTTACTATCTTAGTGTGTGGGGACATATAACTCAATCTTGACACCAGCACGAAACTAGAAAACTATGATGATATCGGTGCTTAGTGAACTGAAAGCCATAAAGAATCATCACACTCAACTTGGATACTTCCAACAGGGAAATCATTGCAAAACGTTTAGGCCTTAATGATGTACTGGCTCTGGCTCGGACGAACGAGGCAGCGCTGGCAACAGTGCAACAGGACGTGCAGGCGTTCCACAGTGTGGTGAATGAACACCAGCTGATGCTGTGTTGTCTAGAAGGATTGCAGCCGCGGCCCAAGAGCGTGATTATTTTCGGTGTTCTCAAAACCACCACGAAAAACCGCACGAACGTTCATGACGGGGATTATTCGCGGTATGACTTCAACATACGGCAGTAATCGCAGGAGCGGCCAGGCTCCTTCAAATCGACCATGCGAAATTCGGTCTCGTACACCTATCGTTCCGATTTTGACCAGCGTTGGCCACAGGTGGTGCATTTTTCCTATATAATTAGCAAAGAGCGGCACCCGATGCACGAAGTAGATCTGTCTATGGATTACGCAGCGCCCTCCACCGGACTTGAAAGGGCGTCCTCTTTACGATTGCCTCGCGGTAACTCGCCGCGAGTCCTACAGACACACTGCATCGACGCTGTGGCCCACTGCGTGCTACAGAAGATCGGACCTCGGTCAGCTGAGAAACTCGAAGCGTGGTTATGCGTTCGGTGTTTAAAAGCCTGCCCGCTCCTTGTACGCCCAGTATATTGGAATTAACTGTCAGCTCTGGGGAGCACCTTCATCGTCTCGGTCGCAAGAAAGCTAGTGGAAGGCGGCCAGTAATCTTGAAGTTGTATGGCTTGAAGAAAAAATGACCATGTGCAATAACTGCTCATAATTGAAAAATACCAGCTATTCTATAACTGACGACCTGTGCCGGCACGAAAGAAAATCTGGGATAGCGCGAAAGACTCGAGGCAGGAGTGGTCGTTGGTGAAGCTAATTTACGATAAGATAAAAATAGATATCGTCTTATACTACTGGGATGAAACTGCAAACAAAAAAGAAGCTTACACCAAGTATCTTCAGCGGCCCCTATCCAAGCCCAATGACGAACCGCGCTTGGCTGCCAAGGTCCTTCCGGTTGACTAATCTGAACTGCACAAGCATTGTAAACAAGATCACTGACTTAGAGCATATCATTCTATGATACAAGCCCGAAGTTTTGTGCTAACAGAAACCTGTCTTCACGAGGACATCCGAGATTTCGATGTAACACCTTCAAACTATACCATAATAAGGAATGATAGAGCACGCGCGGCGGAGGGGTGGCTATTGTATTTATGAACAGCATAAACTTCACGCTCCTCGATAATAGTAGCAGAAAAATTGTGCGGATCAAAATACTCTCATCGTATGGTACTGTTGAAATCGGGCTACCTGCCGCCTCCTACCGCAGACTTCTCATTTCTCCAAATGCTAAGTAAATCATTGGTATCAGTGAAAAACCGCTGCCTAAACTTATACAGGGACGAGACCTCAACTTACAGCACATTGACTGGGTCAACATGCGTTCAAAGGCAGCTAACTGCACTCACACTGACCTGTTGGTGGACATCGCCTTCTGCAACAACCTAAGAGCAGTTAGTAAAGGAACCTGCGCGCCTTCAATACACTACGAGCACCAGCATGAATTCGCTGCCGGGAATATTACTGGTCACTATCAGTCATGTCAGGTGACCACTGCGATTTCCGATTATTTTGTGGTAATCGTTTAATTAAACACGCCCCTTTCAAACCCAGACAAACCAAATCCACAACGAAATATCAATACTCTAAAGGAGACGACGTCGGCATAGTCGATCCTCTGGATGAGTGCTTCAGTACCTTCGAGACCCTTAACTCGGACTGTGCGGGTGATGTTAACATACTATTATCCTTTTTCGAAAAAGTAGTGCACAATCGCATGAAGTCGTTTCAGACCACGCTGAGTGGTAAGGTAAGCGGAAGCAAGCACTGGATCAACAAGTAAATAATACACTTGAAGAGAAGAATAAATCGAGGCCGCATCAACCGCTGCCTCAGAAGAAACAGGATATACCAGTTACGATTGCAAGTGAAAAAGTCCTTAAAAGAAACCAAGTATAAGTAGTTTCAACCAAACCCTCTGTCAACTTCATAAAATTGGGCCCATCTAAATTTTGGAGGCACCTTCCTCCGCAGCAGCAGAAACCTACCAAACTATGTGTAGATAACAAGTTGACTGTCAACGCAGCAGAAGACGCAACCTGTTTCAATCACTACTTAAGCACAGTGTCCACTCTCGACAGCGAAGTATCAGCAGATGTATCTTCACTGGTTAGCTTCTCTATCTCCAATGTCACAGTCTCGGAGGCCGGAATCTTTGCATGCTTACTAGCTGCTAGACACTAAAAAGACTTGTGGCCTAGATGGCATCCCAAACGCGTTTCTATTGCAATATGCGGAGTGGTGCTCTAAATTTCTGCACATAATCTACCGTGACTGCACAAAATCTACCGTGACTGAACTGACAGAAACTAGTACATGACATCGCGGAATCTCTTGACAGGCACTAGCAAGGCGACGTAGTATTTATAAAATTTTCTAAAGCATTCGACTACATGCCGCATCCCAAACTTCTGCGAAAAATCGGGATAATCCTAAATAATACCAACATGACCACTTGGATCGAATCCGATCTCGTAAACCGCGCAGCCAAAGTACAGTCAGCACGGAATGAAACCCGAACACCGGAGCGCGTGGCCACTGATACAGGCTGCTCCACCTGGAGGGCTCCTGAGAACTAATGAGAACGCACCTGGGTGCGAGGGTGAGGGTCCTACTAAGATGTCCTCAACCCTCGCGTGGGGCGTTTGGGACTTCCGCGTTTCGCCGGTGGCGCGCTGTAAGCTTCGTCACTCGGGGTGCTTTTCTGTCGCCGCACTGTCGCCCCACTGTCGCCCGGTCGACACCGGGCGGCCGCTTAACATGGCTATAGCTCTTTGCGATAGGCCCTGCTCAGACAGGGTGATGAATTTATTCGGCTCCGGAATTGATACGCCCGGCATATCGGTGGTTACCAAAGAGAGCGTCAGCGAGCAATTCCTCGCTTTTTAAGAATTGACTGATAACCTCGCACGAAAACATGCGCATTGCTCACTAAAAACCGAGGCATCCGCGTCAGTCTGTTCCAGCATTTATTTATTTATTTTTCATAAAGAGTATGGTCGTGCAAACAAGCCGAATTTTATTTCGCGTTTGTGACGTTTCACTATTTCTCAGAAACCGCGCGTGGCACGTTGTTCACCGCAGCGTGGTTCCGGTGACACGTCATCAAGCACTACGGGTCTTCCGTGCACGAAATGTTTCAACTTTAATTTCTGCCCTTGCGATACTACAAAGCGATAATGAATGACAGCGCTGAAGAGATATCAGTGGGAATCCGATTCACAAAGCGAGTGACAGCGCTTTTTGTACCGGATGGTGGCGCTTACAGCGCGCCACCGGCGAAACGCGGAACTCCCAGACGCGACGCGTGAGGGTCGAGCTCATCTTATTAGGACCTAGGGATGCCGCGAACTTTTTTCGAACCGAAGTTTCAATGATCGAATCGAGTGGTTCGAAAGGTTCGGAAGATTTCGAATTTTCGAACTTTCCATATCGTAAAATTCGACGGAAGTCGAATTTTCGAACTTGAAAACTAAAAAGTTCGACGCTTTTCGAACCGTCGAACTTATTACGCTAGAAAATTCGATTCATTTCGAACTTTCAAATTTATTATGCTGCGAAATTCGATGCTTGTCGAATTTTCGAACTTGATAGACCAAAAACTTCGATGATTTTCGAACTTTCGAATTTCTTGCACTTAGAAGTTCGAAGCTTTTCGAACTTTCGAACTACCTACGCCAAGGAATTCGATAATTTTCGAACTTTCGAACCTATTTATCAAGATAATTCGAAAAGTTTCAAACTTCCGATTCCTGAAAAATTAAAAGTTCGACGAACTTCGAACTTTTAGGGTAAAAGTTCGACGTTCGTCGAACTTCGAAAGACCGGCGGACCGTTTCATTTGAATTCAAGTAGTGAGGTACACTCGTAATTTGTTTTTCTCGAATTTTTACATGCGGTGCTGCGTTCCTAACGAAAGACAATGCCGCTTATCACAACGTTCCGGCAAGCTCAGTTTTAATGAAAGAAATTCCCGAAGGGGCGAGAAAGGACGACCGGTTTTTGACGATTGTCGTTTGTGCCATATTTGAAGCGCGCTAAAGCCGAAGCTATTTACGGTAGAGATGTTAAACTTTTTAAAAATGATCTATGTATAGCCTAGGTAAGTGTCGTCTTAAGATGTGATTATTGTTATTCAATACGAGTTTCGAAGAAATGTCCAAACATGTATCTGCGGGCAATTATGTCCTAAACGTGGCATTTTTTTCCCGTAAGTTGTTTGAGGTATCGCATTTAAATTAACACCACAGACAGTACATATAATTGCCAGCTGCAGAATACAAAATAATGTGGAATGAGGAATAAATTAACTCATGGGAGAGATTTCCTACCAAAATGTCTAGCCTGTAGACATTTTGGTAGGAGAAACTTGTTTCGAAGTTCTGAACTTCTGAATATGCAAGAATACAACACTTCCGGCAGCAATACAACCGGGAACGTTTTGACTAAAAAAGAAGGCACATAGAGGCCACGTCTAAATGGCTGCGATGTTCTAAATTACTAAACTTAGAAGAAACAATACAATTTGCAAAACTAATTGAAACATTTTACCCTTAGAACAGAGCATGTAGGAGAGGAGTTCGAAAATACCTCCTTGATCTTCATAAGAGGGGTGTAGGACAAAATGGTCCCGGTCAAAATGGTCCCGGACAAAATGGTCCCGGACAAAAAGAGATCCTGAGTGCCAACCCGGACAAAATGGTCCCAGGTGAATTTATCAATACATTCGAGCGCTCTTAAAGGGGCGATGCAACAATTTTAGTACTTTGCGCAAATACCTCTTAAAACGGATCCCTGACGTTAATGACCTATGAAACACGAGTTCGTTTTTCACCCCACGCAATAGAAGTCCCAGAAAAATATTAAAGAAAAACGAGCAGCGTTCACCCCTCAACTCGCAGCAAGAACAAGCGGCCACGTGATCTGATGCCGATTATATGCCGCCAATGTTGATCACAGCCACGCGCAGGGCGTTGGCAAAGCACAAGACACGCGCTGAGTTCCAGATATTGTTATGGCTCGGCTATTGTCGTCGTTGCAGCGATTGGACACGGGCCACTACCCGAATGCTTCTCGAGCTAGTAATTATCACGAGCCCAAATCGAGTGTCCACGCAATGCTCGGGTCCAATCTATGAACCGCATTCAAATATCGTCATCGGGGTGTACTGCGATCCCCATGTTACGTCATCAAATTTCGCAAAGGAGAGATTGAATGAAAATGATCGCTTTTGTCCTTGAAATTACACCGCAACAAAGGAGTTTATTGACCAGTGGCGTTGTCGTGCGAGTATCCTTGAGTCCCACTAGTGCCAGTAAGCTCGTGTAAAGTGGAAAGCATTCCAATTGAATATCGTTGCACTCGCTCCTTTAATAGGACAAAATGGTTTGGTACTTTTATTTTGACACACGTTCAAAGATAATATCCACATTTTCCTTATAATCATTTGAAAGAAATTTTAAGTCCCTTCTGTCTATACCATGTAGCTCTATTT
Source organism: Ixodes ricinus (assembly GCA_037355805.1). NCBI lineage: Eukaryota > Metazoa > Arthropoda > Arachnida > Ixodida > Ixodidae > Ixodes > Ixodes ricinus. Next base: position 51,105 of record JAZHYW010065989.1, read on the forward strand.
CTCAAAGGTTCTTGATTTCTACCGATATATTCCACGTGTGTAATCACTACATTTCTATCGCCAGAACCTCGCCAGAACCTGTTTTCAAATTAGCGCTATCGAGCTTCAAAACGATATTCGGAATAAAAATCATTATCATACAGTACTACAGGTTCTTGACGCGGTTTTTTTTTAAATGAACCTGTCGTACCACCGTGTTCTATTTTTCAGAAACAGCATCGCTCCGCCTGAACATTTTATATTAAAAGAATCAAAAATTGATTTCGCAATTATGAGCGTATTTATTACATAGACCACTTAATTGACAAGAAGTCGACGCTGCTGAAGCGAAGGCCTAATACGAAAATGTATTCATATGACCCATACCCCTCAAAAAGTCGTTCAAGGGACGGAGCCCTTGCACGTACTGTGTGCACAGAGTTACAAGCCGCTGCTAATATCCATCAAAAGTAGGAAATACAAAAAACCTGCCAACAGCAAATAAATAATGCCACGCTGGGACCATTTTGTCCGGGTTGGCAGTTGGGACCGTTCTGTCCGGGACCATTTTGTCCGGGACCGTTTTGTCCGGGACCGTTTTGTCCGGGACCGTTTTTTCCGGGACCATTTTGACCGGGACCATTTTGACCGGATCCCTCATAAGAGATGCCCGTGAATGTGCCCAAAATGATAGAGTTTGCTATATTTCAATCACATTAAAGGATAACTGCAACGAAAAAAGTGTTAAAAAACAGCTTAATTGGGACAAGCATGTCACAAAAGAAATCTTCCGCAAAAAAAAAATTTTTTAGCAATATTTACGCCACAGGATGTAATTTAGTCGGAGACACAACCTCAAACGTGGAAACAGCGCAAAAAATTCGACAAGGGACAAGTGAAAGAAGTGCACGGACAAGGCGCTGACTAAAGCTCTGGGCACTTAGCGGTACATTGTAGTAGGTGCGGATGCGTACCTATTTTTAATGACCTGACTATCTTGGCGCGTAATAAAAGTAAAACCGCCAGAGAGATTGAAGAGGCATTTTTCATTTTATCAAAAGGGGAAGGGGAATGTTTGAGCGCACCGTCGGTGCACTTGGGGGATGATGAAGTCCTTTTTATCAAGGAGAATGGCAGGCACGTGTGAGGGTGATGACGTGGTAGAAATCTTGTCGGTTGGGTTGTATATTTTTTGTGTCTTGATTGGTTCTTTCCTATGCTCCCTGTGTTTATTTTCTGGTTCGCCTGAAAATTAAACTTTAGTTGATAGTCAGCGCCTTGTCCGTGCACTTCTTTCACTTGTCCCTTGTCGAATTTTTTGCGCTGTTTCCACGTTTGAAGATGTTCAACCAACTCGCCCAACTTACCGCCTTGCGTCACAACCTCTCCACATTTGAAACTCCCGCTCTTTCGACGCGCTCGGAGTGGCTGGTACACGTCACTGCGTGACGCATAGCAGCCACCCCGTGACGTATAATACCAACTTTGTGGCGCACTATTTAAAACGGACGAAATAGCCCAAAACTAAAATCACTAAAATCAATCCCCGCGCAATAAATATTGCTCTAAAAAATTTTGTTTTTGTTGGAAAAATAGTTTTGTGACATGCTTGTCCCAATTAGGCTGTTTAAGAATACACTTTTTTTTTCTTTGCAGTTACCCTTTAAGCTTCAATTATTTTTTGTATTATTTGCATGCACGAGAGTTCTGTTAGTAAAAGAGGGCGGACGATAGAGGCGGTTTGAGTCCTAAATAATTTAACCGCCTTGATTACTTTGTTCTGTTGTATGTGTTGCTTTATTGTTCAAGTCCCCATGTGTAAGATAGGAGTAAAAAAATGAATTGAAAGAAAAAAGTCAGAAATAAAGGGGTCATGAAACGATATCGGGTTGGAATGTTGATGACTTTGAAGAGGCGTACTGGTCCTAGTCTGAATGCATGGGCACACGGTATTAGCCCCGAGAAGTTCGCGTGGCGCCCCCTTACGGCGAACCGGGGTGACGTCACGGCGAGGAGAGAATTTTCCCCGACTCGCCCCGCTCGCCCTGTGGAGGCTGTGACGACGCTAGCTGTCGGCGCGCTCGTTTCTATTTAATTTTTTTGGCGTGTTTTTCGTAGGAAGTGTAAATTTTTATATGTGGCTTTATTGAGGTATGGCCTGTAGCTGCAGGCGAAACTTCAACCAACATTTTAAGCCTGGTTGACAGGGCAGGCAACGCATGAATCACAGCTGGTATATGAAAATAAAGAAATATGGCCACAATTGCAGGAGCATCACTATAGATTTACATCTCACACAATAAATGCTGCTGATGGTCTGAATGAATTGGCAGGTTATGTATACTATTTTTTTGTATCTCTGTTTTTAAACAAGATCGCCGAAGCAGAAAAGCTGCATGCTGCTCGAGCAACATGCTAAATACAGTCTGGGCCATGGGGAGAGAATCACAAGTAAGACAGCCCAAGTGCAGGGGCAAAGTAAAAAAAAACAAGGAACATTTATTATATACATTGCTTGCATTTGACCTTTGCTGGATTCGGATAGTATTTCAATGGACTACACGGGTGGTATCTGTGGACTGGTTTATATCAACCCTCAAGTAATGTATAACAAACGTAAGCGAAGGTGCCTAGCTCGTTATTACTGCCTTAAGCCCTAAAATTGAGATTTTACTTAAGTCGAATTGTCCTGAAGCTAAAATACCAGAAGTTTTTCTCACGCAAACTGCCACCCTTCACAGGTTTCACATTTTCTGCTACTAGTGCTGCATCTACCACTGGACAGACGTTCGAATGCTTGCTTTTACGCCTGTTTTCCTCTGTTGTAAGAGAGTCCAGCTGTAGGGAGTTTGGAGGCTGAGGAAGCTTTTGGGGACCTGCAGCAGTGTCTCTTTTAATTGGAAATAAATGACAATTCAAACTAAACGGTGTATTTTCCGAATACCCAAAGCTGGAATAAAGGATGTCAGGAAAAAGTATAAACATTCCAAATTACGGTACTATTGCTGTGCATATTTTGGGCAGTTCAATACATATCATACAGGCAACTGGGGGCAATTCGGCCATTTTTGCTGCTACCATACAAACTAATTTCCAGTAATTGTGCATCTTCTAAGAAATATGCTTGCATAGGTGTATAAACCATATAATTAATTCACGAAGAAGCTACATTTATGTAAAACAACCCTGTTCCACGAGCACTTCAAAGATCATCCAACGCAGGGCCTTTAAAACATCTGCGAATCAGCGCATGCAGAGTGGCAGCGCAGAGTCGGGGTCGCGAGCTAATTTGCCGACGACCCAAAGGCCCATGATATAAATGCCACTTCAAATGCCTTGAAAGCGGGATGTAATATCGTCCTAAATCATGAACATGCAAGGAACAGAATTCCAGCGTCTGAAACACTTCACCGACCCCTCGCAAGATTGCCTTGTGTCGTGTGGACGGACGGGGAGGTTCATCGGCGGAATCGCCTCCGCCGATAGCTTTCGGGATTTGTAACCCCATTTTAAAGGTAAAAGGGACAAGCAGGCTTATAAAATGTACGGAAGCACGTCAATATCGGCCTAACTCAACGTCTTGCACACCGGGTAAACGAGGTCCAGCTCCTCGAAGTGCTTGCGGCACACAACGCCAAACCAGGAAACCGGCGCTGGGAAGCGAGCCGATGCGAGATCGCGGAGCGGAGTCCTCCGCCTGACGTCACGGTACACCTCACCCAATCAGGGCGCGGCGACCGCAGCGACGCTTGTGTTCGCTCTCGGGGCTAATAGGTAGTGATAATAAACCTTCTATAAACAGTAAAATATTGGGTTTGTTTTTTTCAATTTCATTTTTGTTTTGCTTCTTTCCCCCTTCCCCCTTTTTTCGACCGCTACGCCCCCCCCTCCCCCCATGTAAAATACACTTCCGGGGTCGCAGGGAATAGCGCTATAATCTCACCGCCGTAACGCCCCCCTCCCTAGTGAGTAAATCGGCTCCGCGGCGCAGAGCGAGAGGCCTGAGCGTATGCGCGTGAACTTCCCGCTACTCTCAGCTGAGCGCAACGTTACTATAAATAAGTGTTGGACAAAATACTCGATAAAAGTATTTAAGTTAAGTTACTAAATACCTGCTTCACAAAGTATTTAAGATACTACTCAAGTTGCTTTCACTGTAAAATATCTTGAGTAGGATACGAATACTCATAAGTGTAATTCAATTACTTGTGAAGATACTTCCGCATTGCGTAATTTGTATCGACGTCAGTTACAACCACAACTATACAATTGCGCAAATCTGGTTTACCAGAATGGTTTATTAACACGCAACAACACAAAACGGCAAAGAAAGAAAAAAAGGTTATTTATGCAGTCCAACATAAGGAACAGGATATTGTCACGAATGACAAATGATGAGGCGGCAAATAAGCAAAGAAACTGAACGTTTCATGGCACGAACTTGTGCCCAAAACAAAATAGAGAAAGGCTAGCGTCGCGGGATCGAGCGCTGGGACGAGACTGACTCCGGACCGCCACGTGGAGCACCTTTGCAGGCGACAAACTGCATTCCGTGTTTGATGCTGCAGCCACTGTAAAGCCTGGTTCAGACAGTTGCGTTTGACTGCGTTGCGGCAGCGAGAAACCAGTACATCCCTGCTGCTTATATCGCGTGCCAAGATGATTCCTTGAATTGGATCGCACGCTTCATACGAAGCACAGATGTGCCGGTGACTCGCTTTTCGTACTCGACGCAACACAGTCAAACGCACTCAAACGCAAGTGTCTGAACCGGCCTTGAGAACACGGAATGCAGTTTGTCGCCTGCATAGAAGGCGTGGTCTACAAGATTCCGTTTTCCTGCGGGCGTGCCTACATTGGACAGACTGGGCGTTGCCTCAACATAAGACTACGAGAACACCACAGTTCTATGAAAGGAACCGCCCACACTTATCTGGCGATGCATTGCCGGGATTGCGGATGCCAACCCCTTTTTAAAAAGACGACAGTGATGTTCCGACACAACCACAAACTATCCCGAGAAATGATGGAGACGTACCACATAACACAAAACAGATCCCTGTGTGTGAGCCAGCCCACAGTGACTTTGATGAAGAGCGAGATCGGCTTTGGATCTCGGATAACTCGGCCGGTTTCGTGTTGAGTGAAAGGAGAAGCGCCAGGGCCACGGAGAGGCATGCCTGCACGAGCAGCAGCAGCATCACATGTTTTTTTTTCATTTTAATAGAATCAGTTGCTAGTTCAGCGCTCGTCCTGTCTTTTCTCCTCTGTCTGTCCTTGTCCTAGTCACGCTGTAAGTAAGATGGGAGAATCGTCACCCCTGTGACACAGACCAAGTTCTAGGCTGTATGAACATACACACAACCCTCTTTATTTTAGTGGCACCCCAGTCTCTCACGCATCGTTCTCAACTCGGCCCAATACAAGCGAGCTAAGAGCGAGCGAGTCAGATTCCATTATCAAATACGCGGGAAAAGACGTGTCAAAGTTCTTCGTGCCGGTAATTTTGTTCCGTGTTTACCTCGCCCAGTGTTGGACAAAATACTCGATAAAAGTATTTAAGTTCAGTTACTAAATACCTGCTTCATAAAGTATTTAAAATACGACTCAAGTTACTTTCACTGTAAAATATCTTGAGTAGAGTGCAAATACTTATAAATGTATTTCAGTTACTTTTGAAGATACTTCCGCATTGCTTAATTTGTATCGACGTCATTGACAACGATAATTATGCAGCTACGCAAATCTGGGTTACCAGAATGGTTTATTAGCACGCAACAACACAAAACGGGGAAAAAAGTAGGGCTATTTTATGCAGTCCGACTATAAAGAGCAAAATATTGTCACGAGTGATAAATGAGGCGGCGAATAACTGAAGAAACTAAACGTTTAATGGGGCGAACTTGTTCCCAAAACTGAATAGAGAAAGTCTAGCGTCGCAGGCGTCGATGTCGGCGAAACAGCAGGATCGACAGCTGGGGCGAGACTGACTCCGGACCGCCGCTCGGAGCACCTTTTGTACCCGCGTGGGTTTCTGGAACATTCGGCGTAGAAAGTTCGGCGCGTAGAACATTCGTAACTCGATCAGGGGTGTAGGAAAAAATGTCCCCGGAAAAAAAAAAGTCCCCGGACAAAATGTCCCCGGAAAAAAAGGCCCCAGGTGAAAAGTAGGAAAAAATGTCCCCAAAGGATTTTCTATTTCTGCGTTTCCCTGACCCTCATGGCCTTCGGGCGGTTCGGTCATATGTCCTTGGGAAAAAAATTCACCGTGCGGCAAGAAAAAACGGCCCCAACAAATGAGGAAATATACAATTCCGCAAAGTACTTACACATCGCGACACTGTTAGCGCGAACACTACATCGGCGTAATTTCAAATTTTACTTAGAAAGAGTATTAGTGGGAACGAAATTTTACCATCTGCATTATATCCCCGAATAAGCACTTTCTGTTGGAACTATTCAAAGCGCGCGAGGACACCGGAGAAAGAGACCAAGCGCGCGACCAAAGCATTGGAGGTGCCACGACCTCGGCCGCTAGATCACGAGCTAAGCACTACAAGCGAGAAGAGAAGAAGATGTTGATGGCTCCCGAACGACGTTACAATTCTGTACCCGATGTCGGACAATTAAATTAGTTTGTTTTATTAGATCAGAGGCATCGACCTCAGACCAAAAAGATCCGTCATCCTTTGGTGCCGAAACCCGAGATTTTCCTTCCCGGGCTGGACGGTGAGTCTGAGGGTTGATTTAACACAGCTTGAAGTCTCGACATTGGGGAAGCAAGACAGCGAGGCCTAACAACGCGGCGATGGAGAGACTCAAACAGAAGCGGAAGATCCAACGCTCGCAAGTCACCAAAGTACTTTCGGAGAGCGACGCGGCTGTGGAACGCGAAGTACTTGCTGAAGAGGAGCTCCGGACTTCTTCTCGCCCGTCTCAATACCATGCATGGCCAACTGAACGAAACGGACGCTGCCATCGAGCTATTGGCTGACAGATGGGGGAAGCGGAACAGGAGTACGCGCGGACTATTGAGTACAACGACCGTGTCGTCGCTTATTCCGCCTCGCCCGAGCTTCAAGATTACCATCGCAAGTGCAGACGGTGCCAGGACCTCCGATCAAACAAGACGGGAGCGTACAACGAGTCCTCTGGGTCATCTGCGAAAGTGAAGCTCCCCAAGCTGGATCTTTTGAGGTTCAACGGACGCAGGCCTAGAGTGGCCGCCCTTCTGCAGGAGCAGTTTGAACAGGTGGTCCACAATAACCGAGCTATTGGAGCCAATGGGCAATAAGATAAATAGCAGCGCCCCTAACGGGTCAGGTGCGCTCTGGGAGCAGGAGACTGTCAATAAGTAGTTTCGGTTTCGCCGGGTTGTGAACCTGTCGTCTGCTATCGTCTGCACATTGCCATTGCTCACGTCGTCGTGGATTGCTCCACACTTATGAACGATGCACTAAGTGCCCTTTTCTTCTCGTCGCTACAAATCTGACACAGCGAATAATAAAACGATTCATTTTGCTGGCACGGGTTCTGAGCGAGAACGTTCCAACGGCAAACTGAAGTGAACGTAGAGCGACGTACGCCGAATACCGTGCCAGCTCACTGCGTGCATTTGTTTGCAACCTCGAGAACATCCACTGAGACTAGCACTCATTTTATAGCACCCTTGCTTCGCCAATCGCTATTTGCAATTGGGCTAACACAATACATGACGAAGCTCGCTGTACGAGAACGTTCAAGCGCAAACTTGCGCCCCTTGCTACGTTGCTGTGTGAAAATTGGCCGTGGAAACAAGGGTGTTATAGAAACAGAGTACTAGTCTCAGTGGCTGTTCTCAAGGTTGCAAACAAATGCACGCGGTGAGCTGGCACGGCGTTCGGCATTCGTCGATCTGCATTCACTTGACTTCACCGTTATGGCGTTTTTGCTCGTCCCCCGTGTAAGAAAGAATCTTAATTGTTTCGTTATTCGCTGCGATTGATATGTAGCAACGAGAAGAAAAGGGTACTTACTGCATATGCGCAAGTGTGGAGCATCCACGACAACATGAGCAATGGTGGTACGGAGACAATAGCAGAACAGTTGCACAACCCAGTGAAACCGAACTACCCGTTGACAGTCTATTGCTCCCAGAGTGCACCTGAACCACTAGGGACACTACTATTTTGCATATTACCCATTCATAGCTATTCGAGTTTCCCATGACCTCCAAGAGGAAGCACATTTTTCTAAGATGTTTTGTTTTGGGTGACTGGATGAATTTTGTGAATTGCAGATTACCTTGAAACAGCGAGACTAGATACTAGTGAGGGGCCAAACTTTTGCCGAATCGAAAATTTTGTACCGAATATAACAAAGCCTAATTTTTGCCGATCTTTTTTAAACATTCGGTAACAATACTTTGTTGCCAAACCTAAAAGTTGATATTTTGTATTTCAGGCAAAAAAGGTCTAGGTTTCTTTTTTTAATGCATATTGGCATAGTTATTACTAAAATAAGGTAATATTCTGCAAGATAATTTTATAGGTGTCATTTTTGCAAGTTTACTGGCAATTTTACAGTGACCTTTTGCAGAAGCTGGTTTCGACACCGAGGTTGGGTAGTAGCGAGCACGGCACTATATAGCTCTTAACAGCAGAGCAACGCAATCCTTTGAATCCGCGTGTTTTACCGACAACATGGCCGACAGAGCAGCTCGGCGCAAGTCACGCGGTACTCGCGGTTCCAGGAGGCGTTCGCCCTATGGGAGAACACATGAAGATCGACGCAGCACAGTTTATTGAAAAATAAACACCGAGTTTACACTTTTCGAAACTAGTCTGTCGTGAGGTTCGTAAAGCACTAAACACTTTATCAAAGTTTTCATAATTATAGATGCGTGTAAAATTTTGAGAAGGCAATTTCCAAGGCAATGGCATTTGAAGCAGACAATTTTTTTACTCAGCGGAGATAAACTTTTTGGGTTGGCCGGAGCGGGTCACGTGAACGGTGCAACAATTTTTCTGCGTGTTTTCTGAACAGCGCGAGAGACCGTCGATGCATGTAAGTGCTTCTGAACGATCGTCCTCCACTGCGCCACGTTGTCTGCTGCATAATGCTGCTCTTGCAATTTTTATTTTAATTACGTTCTTATGTTGCTTGCAACTTATCGCAAATTATTGTTGTTATTGTTCTTGAGGCAAAAAATATTGAAGAGAACCAAACTCACAAAGGCTGACAAACACACAGTTACCATGTCGTCCACTCCACACCTTGCTGTAACCGCTGATAGTACTACACTGCCCTGTGGTAACCGCATGGCGTCCATTTGCAATCCATGGTCCCGTCGCATCTCGCGCGTGCTCAGACATTTGCCAAATTTTTAACGAATTTTTGCTAAACTTTTTTTAGAAGTTTGGCATATCTGAACCTGAAGTTCGGCAGATTCGGTCCATCCCTATTAGGTACAGACAGAGAGAAAGACTGGCCAAAACATGAGTGCCGACAGATTATGTTGTATGTAAATCCTAGTCTAGGGCTTTGTTCGCAGAGCCACATTGGCTGGGAAGGCCCGTACACTACGCTGTTTAGGAACAAGGCTTGCTCTTGCTCCTTCAATGCACATACAAGTTACCCAGTAAATGAATAACTGACATTCCTTTCAGTGGTTCAAATCAAACCTTTTTGCCAAGGCACAAAGGAGAACATAGGCAAATGCTGAGTGTGCATGTCTTGGCATCTGCAACAGTTACTCTTGCAGATGCCGTGTGTAAATGCACTTCCAGCATGCTCCTTGGTGCTTGGCAAAAGCTCTACTGTCCGAACAAACCTGTGCACAATCATTCGGCTTTGGCTAAAACTATTTTCATTTGTTTCCTCAAAGGTTAGCAAGGCATAATAGATATGTTATTCAGGGTGTCTAGCGACCGGGAAAACCGGGAATTGTCAGGGAAATTGTAATTACCGGGAAAAATCAGGGAATTGTCAGGGAAATTGTCAAAACGCGAGCCCAGTCAGGGAAAATGAGCCGGAAACGCCATCGAGTGCCCTGAGCAAAGACTTGAGGACTTGGGGGCAGAAATATAGGCAGTAAATTCTGCTTAGAGTGAGGCGCGGGCTCTGCTGCACCGATGTAGAGTGTGCTACCCGATGCAAAGAGAACCGACAAATCCAGTCCAAGCCATGGATTGGATTGAGATTGAAAGCGCGACACTTAACTAGATCCAGTTAGAGCTACTAGATTTAGTAACAAATGGGAAAGCCGCAGGCTCCAATCCAATCCAAACCTTAAGCCGAAAGTATCCGAAAGTGTGTATCTAACGGCCGTATGGCCATGTTGCCATTCGGTTACTGGCGTGTGTGGTTGAGCGTCGTGTTTTCATCGTGTTTTCGGAAGTGGCCTCTTCACTGACGATGTCAGCGGCAAGAGAGTGCTCGTTTAATCCGGACTGGACGAACCCAAATATTTCGGAATATGCAAGTTAGATTAGGCCCGTGCAAAATAATCCTCATTGTGCTCAGTGCTCAATGATCAATGCCTTGTGTTGTAAAGGTCTTATATATTTAACCGCCTCTAGAGTGGTCAGGGAATTTCACCTGAAATTGTCAAGGAAAACCTGGAAAAGTCAGGGAATTTCAAAAGAATAATTTGCTAGACACCCTGGTTATTATAATAGGTTGTATCTTTGTGAACCAGTGAATAATCGAGAAGAGACAATGTTGCAGATGGGAGGGGAAACCGAGTGTAGACTGGAAAATATATTTACCTTTGTAAGTCTGAATGGTATTGAACTTGTATTAAATGTTTGTGCTGTCATGCACAGTTGCCCAGGTTTGGTTTGTACAGTTCCAGTCTACCTCCTCGATGAAAGCCCCATTTATTAAAGACCAACGGGAGAGCTGCTTTGCCAAGGTGTAGCCTCTTCAGGATGTCTGTGGCAGCACATGAAAAGAAAAGTCAATGCAGTATTACGTGTGAGGGACATAAATATGCAGAGAGCATGTATTTCTATACTCGTCTGTGTCGCATCGGAACACAAGCAATGGATAGCATTAAAAGCACGAGGAACGCACAATGAAGAAGCAAGCAAGCACTGTCACTAGGCAAAATTAAAGGGGGCACAAGCATGTGGACGCATGCGGAGGGAGGGTAAACAAATGCACAAGGCGTGCAAAGAACAGACAAACTTGTAAGTTCTAGGCGCCCATACGCATAGCTGACCTCTCGAAACCTTTGGCAGAGTGGGATGGAGAGTATGTCGCATCAAAGTCTGGCATGCTGCTGGGAGCAGGAAATATGCAGTTGTATGGCACCTCGCTGCTGCAGTAAAGGACGGCAGAGTCTAAAGTATCCAACGGTATCTGGCTCCTCCACGACCAGGGAGATTCATCTCGGCAGTGCAGTCCCTCGGGATCCTTTCTGCCTTGCAGGATGGAGCAGTCCAGCTGCTGAGACTAGGGCCTGCAAATAGCACTTTTATACTACAATGTCTTTCACAATGCCTGAATGATGCAATTTGGTCGATCGATAGTTTCTAACACTTAGAAGAATGGAGAGTTGGGCGAGTTGGGGTGGGAATTCATCGGAGGAAACAGAAAAAACAGACGAGGACGTGGAAGAATCACACCGGACGAGCGCTGCGCTCGTCCCGTGTGGCTCGCGCACTGGCCGCGAGCCACTCGTGGGAACCGGCACGACAAGCACAGGTACATCACAGGGCATCTCATTTGGATGACCGGTTTCTACATTCGCTCGTTCCGCCGTGCTTTGGCTGCGCATACACGCTCCAAGCTCGCGAACAAAGCGTGTTCTCAGTTATGAAGCTCGAACCAGGAGGCCGGGAGAAAAAGAATTCCTGCCGGTGGCTCGCGAGATGTGGCAGCTGTTTGAGAAAACAGAGCCGTGCATTCTGGTCCAAGTAAATAAACTGCACCGCAGAACACGACGACAATGAGTGTGCAGGCGACCTGTTGGATGCTGATCATGTTCAAAATTATCCGAGTCTGTGCTAAAGGAGAGAAAACCTTGGTTCTATAAAAAAAAAAGATCGTGACGTTATTAGGCTTAGGTGGGCATCGGCTCCATTCTTAATCCACCCCCACTGAGTTCAAATAAAGTATTAGTATACTTTTGATTCAGGTAACGTCATGCTCGCAAGCTTTCGCATTCTGTCGCCACCACTAGCGTCTCAGCGATATTCAGCTTTCTACGATGCGTAATTTATTTACGCGGATCGAACAACACGGTTCTCTCTTCTACAGAACACCCTCAGTTTCGAACACGTATGTCACGCAGACTGCTGCCAAATGCGACGTTCATGAAACTCACAAAAATCACCAAAACACTAACCAGGACTTTTTCGCGGGTTCCTCGCTCGGTTCCGTCGGCGACGGGAAGCAGAAGCGTCGGTACAGCAGACTGATGGCGTCCACGGTCACCGCTGGCGAATGCCTCGAAGTTGTCCGCACAGAAACGAGGAATGTGGAGGAGGTCTTCGGTGTCGTTTTCTTGCCCGGTGCAACGTAACCATTCGCGTCTTCGCGAACCTTGCTTCGAGAACGGGATGGAGTGGGAGCCCCGGGAAGACAGCCGGTAGAAATCGGAGTTGAACTTGACGAGCGACGCAGCCGCGTCGCCGCGCGGGCATATCACTCCCGCGTAACAAGGCAAGGAGAAAACATAGTTCGCTCGTTTTTCAAATATATTAGCTGTATTACGTCACTTACATCCTAAGATTTGACGTGGTTGTCAAAATATAATGTGCATGTGTCTAAAAAGAGCAATATTAGTAACTTTCGGAATCTCCACGAAATTAACAATTTTTATTGGTTGAATTTTACGGCGGTGGTGGGGACACAGGATGGACTCCCCAAGAGAAAATAGTGCCTGCGTATTTCTATTGCTGCGAGTTTACTTCGGCGTCTTGCCGTCTAGAACTGGTCACTTTCACTGACTGAAGCCCAACAAACAATATGCTTTCAAAAACAAACTTCCCCAAAAGCACTTGAGTGCCCCTTTAAGTGATAGTGGCTAAGTAATAGTGGCACAATAAGAAGCGCAAGGTATATTTATGAGCACGCATTTATTATTTTAAAGCAAATATAATCAGCGCAAGGAGTCACTCCGTGTGTTTCTTGAGGGTATCGTGCTCTGCTTTCATAACGAATCCAAAACAGTTGCTTTTGATTATATGGCGCAATCATTTTGGCGCTCGAAATATTCGCTTGATCTGTTTATTTATGCATTTAAGAAACTATACATTGTGCTCGGTCTCATGTCTGCAGTCATTCAATTTAATAATTCAAATTATTTATTTCGACACAAAGAGTTGGGCTCCCCGGGTGAAGAGCGCGTCAAAGACAGCTTGTGAGTGCCTGACAAAAGCGCCATACCCAATATGTGACGCTGAAATGAAGCCGTCTGCATGGCAATCACATGAGTGGAGCGTTCTCGGTGTCTGATTAACTCTCGATGCCGCTGAAAGTACAAAGCGGATCTGTTAAAACAAATAAATATCTGTCTACTCAAATTCTTAAAGTGGTGCATGTTATTTGACTCGAGCAAAGCTTGCTAGAATTCTCTTGCGCCATTTAATTTTATTTTGCAAATTATGCGGAAGAGACGTCAGACTTCAATTGACGGGTGTGTCCATTATCCAATATTCTCACTATGTTGTAAAGAAAAGTCCGTATAGGAAAAAGTTTCCTAATATCAACATCGTGAAGTGCTGCTTGAATACTTTCGCAAGGTTGAAAGGCAGCTGAATACTTTCGCAAGGTCGCAAGGCAATTGAAAAAATTTCCTACTCGGCCTATAGATGGACCATCAAAACATCTCTCGAGTACTTAATTTCTTTAAGAAACCGATGGAGACCATATCGCTTGCTTTTGCATTCCATGCGTCATTACAGGGGATTTCCCGGTCCGCAATTTTCACAAAACGTTTGTGTCCTCGAAAACCGAACAACGAGCGTTAAACTTGCGAGTGCATCTGTTCTCTGCGATTCGGCACATTGTTAGTCAGGTCGTCGGCCAGCTTTTCAGTGTGCATCCATGCATTAGTCTCTTCGATAGATTATATTTATGGAAGCTAGTATCAGCGGGTACGTCCAGTACGGCCATAGACATCGGTAATCCTCCCCGGCATCATTTCAGTCGTTTTGTCGCCGAACCTGGCCGAACAAAGAACACGATCGGACGAAGGTGTCCTTAAAAGCGTCCTCGAATTAGGTTCATAACTACGTCGTAGTTCTCAGGGCGGCCAATTTTCACTGCATCATTGGTTCTGAACCACAAGGGATACATTTATATCACAAACCTAAGCGAAAAGGACATAACGCACCAACACAGCCGCAAACCCGCTGACATCGAAATCAACCAAATTGAAGCCACCTTATAATATGTATGTATATTTGCAGCGCAATCTCTTTGCAACGAGAGTCTATGGTATAGACGCGCCAAAAACTAAAACAAAAACAATAAACCACTGGTGTCACCGATAAGTCTTCCACCATGTCACGAGTAGCCGCTTAGAGCATGGCTATATGGTTGTGTTCCTCAGTAAAACCGAGTGTTTGCTCGATACGGGATCCAACGATAGGCGCTGGAAGCCGCGCCTTGCACGCGATGAGCAGGTGGCAGATTGTTTCTTCCCAGCTCCACAGACGCTGCACATCGTGTCCGTCACGTTGCAGTCGTACTTCTGTCGGTACGGTCCGGTGCGTAAAGCACCACCGCTGGCCTCCATAAGAAATCAACTGACCAGCGTGTTTCCGCGGAAAGTAAGGGGCACGATCTCGGTCTTGAGGGTCGCGTAAAGATGCATGGTAGGATGTTGCTACATCCCGAACACCCAACGGTCTACCTCAATAGTAGTGAAAGCGCTCGCCCTGTCTGCCTCTCCGCCTTTGTATTCGTCTTTATTGTGCGATTTCACTACTTTTCAACATGCATAACCAACTCGCCTGAATCGCTACGTTAGTTGTTTTCAATAGTTTTCACTTACCCCCGCACTGCACTCACCCGTTCCTTTTAAGTTTGGGGTTCGGTGACCATAGAAGAAACCCCAAATTTTATGCCAAGACGAGTAACTCGCTTTCTCCACATCGAAGTTGACATTTATTAGGTGAATGCAGATGAAGAGACACCTAATCCAGTGGTCTCCATCCATGTATACAGTTGCCGCGGGAGTTAATAGCTCCACGCGAGCGCGCGTTTTTTCCCGAAGGGCGCTTGACTGGTGGCTTGCGATAGGACTAGAGATGACGTCAGGGCGAGTCCGTGCGGAGTGGACGGGGGAAGCCGCTCAATTCAAGGAAACCGTTGTTATCATCTGCCTGTGCCTGCGGGTGAGCGTAGTTCGATTGAAAAGGGGAGATGGTTCTGCAGAAGTCAAGATCGCCGAGCACGAATGAGATGGCTGTTTGGAAAGAGAGAAGGAAACACGTTGTATTTCCTAACTTCTGCAGAATCATCTCCCCTTTTCATTCGAACTGCGCTCACCCGCAGGCACAGGCAAATGATAACAACGGTTCCCTTGAATTGAGCGGCTTCCCCCGTCCACTCCGCGTGGACTCGCCCTAACGTCATCTCTAGTTTTATCGCAAGCCACCAGTCAAGCGCCCCTCGGAAATAAACGCGCGCTCGCTTGGAGCTATTAACTCCCGCGGCGACTGTACCTGAGACGCGTGTAATATTTCAGCTTGTTTCGGGCCTCTCGCGCCTCAAATGAAGACCAGCCGAGGTCGCCTTCCACAAGCTCGTTCGCTACCTGTCCGTATAGCACCCTAATGTCAGACGTCCGACCGCCCTTTGACGCCGTTCAAGGTATTCGCGGACCTCGCTGGGAACGCAGATGATGGTGTTTCTAAATGTCAGACCGGGCACAGCAACAGCCTTCCAAAGTTCTCGGCTGACAGCATATCGCTCGTATCTCCAGAGGCTCCGCCTTCGCAGTACATTACTTCATTCGTATCTGAAGATGTCTTGAGGCCCTGATAATATTCGGCCAGATACTACTCCATAGTCGACAGCGCATGGGCGTCCGCAGAACTTTTGCAAAGAAGGTGCACACTTAACCCCCATCCCCCGGAATGTTGGCGGTGCTGGCTATTTGCAGCACGTTTCCACGTTACTCTCTGCCTGCTTTCACGGCTGCGTCCTGGATTCGGGGCTACAAACCACTGATCTTAATGAGAATTGCTAAATCGCGCTTCCTGCTCCCGCGAGTGAAGCCACCGGACGGCAATCTTACATGTCGAAAAATTGCGTTTTTGGAGCGTTGCGGAAGCTGGCGGCAGCGTGCTGAAGTCACATTTTCTACTCGTTCGTTATCATTCGCCGAAGAAGTTCTTTGAAAACCCCTGTAAGCCGTGAGACTTGCCGTTGAGAACACGTGGAAATGTTTACGGAAGCGCAGTGCCGCAGAAAAAGCTCAAAGCGTCGAAAGCAAGTTTCGCCGGTCTCGCGGCGTAATCAAAACTTTCCTGACTTTTTTTTTTTTTTTTGCCATTTAAATTTGCCGTTTTTTCAAAAGCCATTTTCAATTTCCAGATACTAAATAGCATGCTGGGAACAGTAAATCTATGATATTAAAGAAATGTAGTTGGTTTGGGTAGCTAAAAAACCGCCGGAGTACCCTTTAACTGGTGTGGGTGCAGCCCCCCTCGAAATTCCAGGAAGGGGGGGGGGGGCAACTGCCTCCTTGCACTCCTCTGCAGGCTACCTTCCCCGCCAGACAAAAAATTATTGTGGCTGACTTGTCGGTATTGAATCGTAGTCGGAGTTGGTTTGCTTCTGTCTCACATGCGACCAGCAATCGCCTCATGTCCTTCACACTGTCCGCCATCAGCACTAGATTGTCAGCATAGGCAAGTCTGGGTAATCGCCATGACACTACATCGTCATGTTGACGGTGCACCAGGGAGAAACCGAGGCCAGTGTCTGGAAGTGCGTTTTCCATGCGAGATGCAAACAGCATATAACGCGTTGGCGACAATGGACAGCCTTGCCTAAATCTCTTTCTACCTTCAACTTCGCTTGATTTCATGCCATTGAAGGATGCTATTACACGATTGCCATCATATAGTCGTTGGCTTAGACTCACCCATACTCCAGGCATGTTCAGGTGCCGTAGCCTGTCGAGCAGCATGTAATGAGGGACACAGTCATAGGCTTTGGCAATATCCAAGCATATACTAGTGTTCGCTGCTCCGCTCGTGCAATCTCTATACATTGAGTCAGAACAAACAGATTGTCATCCAGCCGACGGCTAACTCGAAAGCCGTTCTGCAGTTCTGTAAGCACGCCGGCTTCCTCAGCCCATTGTGCGATGCGCCAGTTGATGATAGTCGCGAACAATCTGTAGGCCACTGCCGTGGCGGTAAGTGGACGCTAGCCACGCAGCAGCTGCTTGTTGCTTCCTTTCTTTAGGATAAAGGTAACTCGACCTTGCTTCCAGTCACTGGGAACATGGTCATCTACGCAGCATATACGACTGAAGAGGTGCGCCAATTGCTCCTATGCGTCAGGGCCTAGGCCTTTCAGTACTTTGGCCGATATTCCATCCGGGCCCGGTGCAGTGCTGCCATTTAACCGCGCCAGTGCGCAGTTGACCAGTACTCGTCCGACTGCTGTTTGGCTGTCATTTGTTGATGTAGGCAGCGAACTATCTTTGACGCATGCACTCCCGGTTGGCATGCTGTCCGGCTCACTGCCCTCCTGTGTCATGTCGAACAAAGTGTAGAGGTGTTCGTCCAAGAGATTCTTCAGATTTTGTACCTCACCTTTGTTTTCGGCATCTATCAGGTGGGGAGTAGTGTCTTTTCCGTCTAGAGTGTCGATATAGCGCCAAAACTTCTCTCCAGCCTTTCTTCCACCTTTCCTGATATCTGCCATCTTTTTGCAGTCATGCGTTTGCCGTTTCCTTTCGACAATATCGTGGTTTTTCGCATTGAGTGCCTGGCACTTCTCCCACAGTCGCACTGTTACTGGTGCTTTTCCAAGCGTCCTTAGCGCCAGGCAATGTTCGCGGTTATAGCATCCTGCCTACGTTGGATGGCCCTCCGGATTTCAGCGTCCCCCACGGGACAAACCGCCTTTTCCCTGGTGTGTCTCTCACTACCGAATGTGTAGCTAGCGCGCCTGCTTGAGCTCACCGGCATATTCTTCATACGCGAGGGCATTTATACGCGGGTATCACTTTCTTCAAAGTCCTATACATACTACCTCGATATCGCATTCACGTAACTGAAAGTTTACTTCCCGATGTGACCGGGTTCGGTTTCGTTGGATTGTACCAAAGTGAAGTATAATCATGTTGTGGTCACTGCCCACACTCCACTCTCCATCTTCATCAACAAAGATTTTATTGAAGTCGACCTGGCAGCCTTTTTGAGGCCAGGGCGTATTCGATACATGTCCTTCGGTCCCTCACCATCCATCTGTGTTGTCCCACACACTCTTCTCTCAGGTTTAGGATTTCCAGCTCACACTCTGTTTTAACATTCGCCCGTTATCATCTTCACTACCATCAATTTCGATCAGGTGGCCGAAGTCTCCCATGAGTAGCACGGACAGGCTTCAATTCAAGCTCCGGATATCACGCCGAACGCACCTGAGTAGGGCCCCATTTTCCTCGAGCCTGTTATTTCCTGTGGAAAGGTAGAGGACGCATTCAGACGTCAGTATATTGCCCACCTTTCCTATTACCCATACATGTTCTCGGCACGTTTCAGATGTCCTAAGCAACGCTTGACATTTGCTCGGCCATAAGAGGTCCACGCCCCCTCCTCGTCGCTCGTTGTCCACCTTATTGCACCCAGTCCAGCACCAAGAGGGGTTTACAGGGGTTCTTCAGCATCGCGCAAGTGTGTCTCGGCTACTCCAAACAAATAAGTCTAGTTCGCAGAGTGCTTCGTACACTTAATTCTATTTCCGTTGATATCTTGCACCATTCATATTTTTAAAAAAATGCAATCCCTATTGAAAATTCCATCAAGATACGTAATTTGGGACACTGACTGCCAGTCAGCAGCCCTGGTGGAACGTGCCCTGATGGTCCATCAGATGACGTCTGACTGCCAGTCAGCAGCCCTGGTGGAACGTGCCCTGATGGTCCATCAGATGACGTCTGACTGCCAGTTAGCAGCCCTGGTGGAACGTGCCCTGATGGTCCATCAGATGACGTCTGACTGCCACTGATGGAATGTCCCAAATTACGCATGTGGTGGTCTTTGATGGAATGTACCTTCCAAATTTGCGTTTTTCAGGTAAAAGGGATCCCGTACGAAAAAGTCAGCTACAGGCCGGAATGAAAAATGACGGTTCCGCCTAGACCCGAAATTGGGGCACCAGTTCGTATCCACCCTGAAACCGCGCATTTCCAGCCCAATTTTAGACCTAGGCGGTGCACCGCCGGAATTCCCGCTGCGCTCACCACTGGACTCTACAAAGAATTTGGTGCTATGCTCTTAGCCGTTACAACCGAGAGATCGTCGCGATTTCAGACCCAGGCGAACTGGGTCTGAAATTGCGACGATCTCTCGGTTGGAACCGCTAAGGGCATAGCACGAAAGTATTTTGTAGAGTCCAGTGGTGAGCGCAGCGGTAATTCCGGCGGCGCACACGGTCGTCCAGGTGTCGTCACCAAACACGGTGCACGGAACACACACACAGCACGCACAAGCACAGTATCCAGTGTTGACTGCATCGGGAAGTTCCGGCGGGCAAGCGGTATCCGAGTTGTCCAAGTATTGTCACCAAGCACTCCAGCGCATCCAGATGCCGAGCCAAACTGCAATGGGTCGGCAGCTTCACACTATATAAAGATTCATAGCCGAGGTCAGTGGGTATCCATCCAGGGCAACGATAGGCGCGTCAGTATCCTATCCATGCGCCCGCAGCGGGAACGTCGCCGCCGGGCGAGCGCTGGCCGGCAGATTGACGGGAGCGCAGAACCTAAACTCTCGAAGCGCTGCCGCCCACTGCAACAGACAATGCAAGGCGCGTGTCGTCACCAAACACAGTGCACGGAACACACACACAGCACGCACAAGCACAGTATCGAGTGTTGAGTGCATGGCGAAGTTCCGGCGGGCAAGCGGTATCCGAGTTGTCCAAGCATTGTCACCAAGCACACCAGCGCCAAGCGCATCCAGATGCCGAGCCGAAATGCCATGGGTCGGCAGCTTCACACTATATAAAGATTCAAAGCCGAGGTCAGTAGGTATCCACCCAGGGCAACGATGGACGCGTCAGTATCCGTGCGCCCGCAGCGCGAACGCCGCCGCCGGGCGAGCGCCGACCGACCGTCCGACGAGAGCGAAGAAAAAACTAAACTCTGCGAGAGCAGGGTATTGAACCGAACCCGAACCGTGAACCGAAAACCGGAAAAAAACCGTTATTTTCGCACGAACCGGAGTTGATCCGGAACGAAATAATTTTTCTCGCTCCGGAGCGGAACCGATATGTTTTCCATGCGGTTTTCGGTTCATACGCGAAGTCAGGTAACGTGAAAAGAGCGTGGCGAAAAACACAGTAACCTTAAAAGTACACCAAAAAATTAAATAAAAAATATTTTTGCACAAATCGGATTTGAGGTGGACCGAAATAATTATTTTTTCGTTCCTGGGCAAAACTGATCAATTATTTGTGCGGTGTTTCGTTCATGCAGGAACTCAAAAAGCGAAAAATATAGGTAGCGGAAAGCTCTCTAACGTTCCATTATCAGGTTTTCAGATAACGGTCGTCTTCATAACTTATAAAGTTCGTTTCGAGAACTCAAACGAAATGAGCAGAGTAACTATAAATTCCCCGGGATTCCTGATCTTATGTATTTCTTTAACAAATGCCCACATTCGTCCCAACCTTTCCTTGGGGACCGGCAATGCGTCATCAAAGGAAATATAACACTAGAACATACCCAATTCGTACGTCAGCAAAAGTGACCAGTTAATGGGCCTGTTTGGTGGCAAAATGGTGAGTTCGGCTAGTTGGTTTTTCATCACGGACTGAACGCAAAAAAAAGACAAAGAGAGGTATAGACAACAACCCTAGTGTTGTCTATACCCCTCTTTATCCTTGTTTTTTTTTGTGCTTATTTTAAGTGTTTTTTGTGTGTTTCTTGTCTTTAATTTTGTAGAATTGTGTGTGCAATTTACTTTAAACGCATTGATTTCATTGTACAACAAATCGGATAAGAAAGCGATACAAAGGCCGATGGATATTTTAGAACTTGCACTAGTTGCCATACTGTGGCGCATCTAATCTGTTCTCAATATAACTCAGCGAACTTAATAATCTGTCCGAAATTAAAGTTTAGCACCGGGAAGGGGAGGGGGATTCAGTCAACAGTTACAGCTACAGAAAACAGCAAAACAGCTTCGATCTCTGGTAGCAGAAACAGCAAGGACCAAAACGTTTTCTCCTCAGAAACACAAACATCAAGGCGCACAGCTCTTCTGAGCATTGCTAGACAAGGAGCCGCGGCTTTCAAAGGACGCTAGCGTGTTACAATTTTCGGAGGAGAGAAGGGGACGCTATCCAAATCCCTACCCATTGGCGCAAGTAGCCCTGGGGGTGCCGGCGACCCAGGTCAGCGTGCAGAGAACCTTTTCTGCACTGAAGTTCATTCTATCGTCTCAGAGAGGCCGTCTTTCTTCGTATATGCTTCTTCGGTCAGCTGCCTGACATTAAACTGCGATTTCACTCACGTCCCGAGGTGCCCCAGCACTAGCTCATTCGTTCCACACAGTAATGTGAGCCTTTGCTTTCTATATGTAACACTTTTATAAAATATCCATAGTTTATCTTTTGCTGTCGTCAATTGTTTTGTAGCATGTGAGTACGAACCGGTTCGAACCGGTTTGAACCTTTATTTTTTCACTCCGGAGTTGAACCGGAGCTGAACCGGTTTGCCTGAACCGGAACGCAAACCGGAGCGAAAAACATTTCGGTTCGACACCCTGTGCAAGAGACAAAGACAGGCGCGCGCGGAGAACGCCCGCTCGCCATAGAGTAATATATAGTAAACTTAAAGAGCGGACACGCCCATAGGGCCCAGCGGCCCACTTAGCCCGCCTGACAGCTACCGCTCCTAGTGGATGTTAGGAGACGTTACTCCATTTCCGCGTCGGTTTCCGGTATAGGAAGTTTCGGTTTCGGATTGGACGTGCTTAGGTGTTCCCGGTGTAGGTAGTTTCGGTTTCGAATTGGGCGCGCTTAGGCATCGTCGTACCCCCCCCCCCTCCACATTCCTGTGCCCTCTAGATACTCAGTCTCGGGTTGATTATATCCAGCAGCTCGCCTACTCTATATTTTTATTAACTGTCTTTACAATAATACATTTGCTTTCTACTGTAAAACCTTTTTTTTTTAGTTTTACAGCACCCACGGTGTCCATGGCGTCTGCTCTATTTGAAGCAACAAGAGCATTTGGTTCAAATCTCTTTATTTCGACCACATTCATGAACACATATGAACAAGCAAATATGATATGAAGCACATTATGTTCTGCAAGAAACTAATACTCTCATTATTACAATCAGATATAAAAGAAATATAAGGTATTCTTGCAAATAGAAAAATTTACATAATGATTTCTAACCGAACCGTACCAAACAGTTTCGGAGGTGAACAGAGTGAGCAATTACTTTTCCTATCACGACTGCTTACACATGAAAAGCAAGTGTATCAATAAATAGAATGTGTTTATCATTACCAATCAGAACAGAACGCCACGCACACTACATACAGCAAAAAACAAATGTGTACGCAATTCAAAACACCAATTCACATAGCCTAAAACTTGCATCATGCGAGACATGGCCGAACAATGAGCACGTCTTTCGGAATGTGAGAAGAATGAAAAATGATATGCTGCAAAATGGATCTCAGGATCTAGAAAAGATGTTGTTTTTACAAGTGCAACATCTACGAGCAGGCACAACAGAAACCGAAAGCCAGGATAACATTGCTTAACACGATATCCTTGACCATGAAAATCAAAACAAACACAAAATCACAGGAAGGCATATGCTGCATGTGCCACGCTTTTTCATATAAGGCACACACCTAAATATCTGACTGGAGCTGTGCAAAATGCCCCAGATATGTGAATAAAGATATCAATAAATATTCGACACAAAGTTCACACATGCAAATGTAAAAGGCTGCTTGACGCGTCAAGATCTTGATCTTATACCGGGTGTTTCTTCTTGTGGCTACCGGTGCTGTTGAACAAAGTTTGCATCTTAGATATGGACATCAGTTTTAAAATAAATGGGCTTATCATAGAGCACCAGTGGAAGGTGACGTTCTGTGGCCCTCCATGTCATATTCTTGTTGAGCACGAAAACGAAGCAGCATGTGGAGCAAAAGCTCACACTAAACATGGACGTCAAAAGTCTACTTTGAATGGTGAAAGTCCGATCCTCTACACTTGCCAAATTCGATATAAACAGGGGCTGTATATTGTATTTGGTATGCATCACCACTGACTGATACACACCAAACATGCCATGTCAGAAGTCATACAGCACTGGCAGAACACTCGATTGGAGGACACAAATTGCCATGTTTTAATGCAGAGTGACCTCCGGCTGTAGTAACATTATTTCAACTAATTTGGGCTGTCATTGCCACTGAAAAGTAATGCTATGCAATGGGCTAAGATGTTACAAAGATAATGTACAAAACAACAAAATAACTGGAGATACAACAGTTGTGTGGCAACTAAATAAACAAAAATAAAGTCGATTTTACAATCGAGACTGTGCCAGGGAGCAGCATTAACATCATGGTGGCAGGTGGCACCGATAAAGTAGAGCTGGCATTGGTTACAACAAAAATATAAAATTGGAACCTGTTACAATCTGCCAGCAAAGAAAAGTTATTACCTTGTGTTGTTGCAGAAAGCCTACTTATTGCCGGTCGAACAGTAGGGACAGCAGTTTTGGTAAGTCTCGTCTGTCCAGGATCCATAAAGTCTTTTGTAGTGAAGTGTTCACTACACATGCGGTAGCCGACATTGAGCTGTGTGGCGGTCTTTCCTATGAGCTCAGGGAGGTTAGCATACCATACCCATGTCTTTGACCTGAAAAAATCATTGTACTTACTACCTATGTTACATTCATAGAACGGGTGATATAAACTGCAAATGTGTGAGCCCTGCTCTTTTGCATTTTGGAAGTTTTGAATGCCACCGCTAAGTGAAACCTTCGCGTTTCGCAAAGTTCACGGTTGTATATTTCCTCCGATAGCTTTTTTTTCTTTTTTACAGTGCCGTACTATAGGGCAAACAAACAATGGTCATGAACTTGAAACCCACCCGCGGTCACGCAACATGAAAGAGATCGGTGTCTTTGTTTTCATGCTAAAGTTATATCAAAGAAATTTTCGGCTGGTTGTCATTTCATCACTTTATGGTGTCATTTGCAAACTATTTGTGAAAGTTTGCTCTTGCTGAAAATATTCATTTTTTTACCCTTTTGTTTTTGTTAAACGTGGTGTGTAACTCAGACAACACCATCTATCTAGCCCGGAAATATTTGGAAGTTTTCTTGACTTGCCATACGTACTGTAAAGAAGAATATTTAAAAAAAGTATGTTGTCTTTGCAAATATCCTTTTCTCAGCTATAATGAGTGTTTGCTTCCAGAAAATGGTCTAAGTAAGGACTGAATCGAAATATATACGTACCTTGAATCACGCGGAATCCGGAAAAACTTAACACCTGGCTTTTCATTTGTCTTTCCATTGGTGGCGCACCAGAGCACGCAGCAGTAACTTCCGTAGAGCATCACCTGATTCAGCGGGGGAAAAAGCGACGAAGAGCTTAAAGTCCGTCATCTATTGGATCCAAGCTCAACGACACGTTCCTGCAGTTTATATCGAAGGCAGAAAACTATCGGCTGACGAAAAAATAAACGAAAAGTGAATCCGACATGTCACAAGATGATATAGCTCGATCGGCGTCACAATACAGCAAAAACTTATCGCACGCGTGACGGATCAACACAAGTTGATCCGTCACGCGGGGCACGGCACTCTTTTCGGCCCGTACTCACGTTGCTTCATGTATCAGGTGCTCGCCGGGATCCTTGCTGTCGCGGCGAACTTCGACGGGGCGGCGGCGTTTCCCATCTCGGAGCCATGGACGCCGCTATCCGGATTTGCGACAATGTCAACCGGCAGCCCATTCGAGCCAGCGGAGGCTACAGAAACTTTTCTGGGTTTCCTTGAAGACCGGCAGATGGCCAGGCTCCGAGGGACACTTCCGGATCCGCCCCACCACAGCCACAAAAGGGAGCTACCTCGTCCGGCACCACTGGGGCACGGCACTCTTTTCGGCCCGTACTCACGTTGCTTCATGTATCAGGTTGGTTACTTGAAATGCTCTAAATGCTATCGAACAAGTAATCTACTGCTTGTGAGAGTGTCGTGCCCTATCAACAAACGCATGCTGCACTGGTGTTCTTATCTTTTTGGTGTCGGGGTGATTGATGGGTTAACATTCCTGTTCTTCGACTCCTGTCTTTTGTTCACGGAAGCATTGCTCCTATTGGCAGGGGACGTGGAATCAAACCCCGGTCCCATGACTAAGGCTGAAGCTGAACAGTTGGGAAAAATTGAAAGCATACTTTTAGAATTGCAGTCTGGACAAGCAACTGTTTTGGCAAAGCTAACAGGCATAGAAAAAAGGCAAGCTGATCTTGAGAATAAGATTGATGGCGTAATTTCAAAGACAAAGGTACTAGAAAGACGCGTGGCACATGTTGAAGGAAGTGAGTTTAAACTTGAAGCCAAATTAGACGACCTTGAAAATAGAAGTCGGCGATCAAACTTAGTATTTTTTGGTGTTCCCGACAACTCCAGAAAAGAGACATGGGAAGAATCTGAGGAACTAATAAGGGACATCTGTAAAGAAACGTTATCTATCGACAATGTTGAGATCGAAAGAGCCCACCGCGTGGGAGCATTTAAAGATGGAAAAAATCGGCCTATCGTTGCGCATTTTGCTGCCTGGAAAGCCAGAGAAAATGTGAGGCGAAATGCATTTAGGTTTAAAAATACCCTGATCAGCGTCTCGGAAGACTTCAGTCCCCTAGTTCAAGAAAAACGGCGGCAACTCTGGAACTACGCAAAAGAGAAAAGGCAAAATAAAGAAAACCGGGTCTATTTGAACTATGATAAGATAGTAATAAATGGGCAGACGTTTATCTGGGACAGCGACACGTGTCAACCAGTCCTGCATCGTCCGACTATTTCCGAGATCGTAGCAGAATGACGACACCTACCTCCTATCAACAGACCAAGCAAAGATGACATTGTTGATATGCCAGAGAAACCTACGGTTCTGGTAGTGAACTGCCGTAGCATCATGAATAAAGTTGATGAGCTTGCATCTTTAATAATGACTTTGAATCCACAGATTGTTATGGGGACCGAATCTTGGTTGGACGATACGGTCTCTGACACTGAAGTTTTTCCGCCGGGATTTACGGTATATCGTAAAGACAGACATCGACACGGAGGAGGAGTCTTTTTGCTGGTTTCATCTTGGTGGAGTAGCTGTGCAGTTAAATTTGAGAATGACTCTGAGTCGGTGTGGTGTCGCGTTCGTTTTCCCAAAGAGAACACTGTGGTGTTTGGAACTATCTACCGTCCGCCAGACGGAAATGAAACAAGCATTTCTTTACTCTCAGATATGTTATCAGTGATACCAGACACAGTCTTTCTGGGAGGCGATTTTAATTTGCCAGACTTTTCGTGGTTAACTGGGACGACGGCAAGAAGCAAATCGCGTGTTTATTCTATGTTTACAGAATTGATAGATACATTTGGTCTGATTCAGTATGTCATGGAGCCGACTCGACTGACGGCAGTTTTAGATCTCGTCTTATGCAATGACCCAAATATTGTTTCTAGCGCCCAGGTATATCCTGGAATAAGTGACCACGATGTTGTTATTACCGAGTTGAATGTATCAGGCGTACCTGAACAGAAACAAGAGCCACGCAGAGTACTCATCTATGAAAAGGGTAATTTTGACGCCATCAATAATGCATTACAGACATATTTTCTAACTTTTTCATGTTTATCTGAGTCTTGTACAACAGGAGATTTGGATTTTGTTTCGCAATAAAATATTGGAATTAGTTGAGGCTTTTGTACCTTCAAGAACTTTGCGGCAAAGGCGTAAACAAAAACCTTGGTTTAATGCCGAAATACGGAAACTACTGGGGAAAGCAAGGCGGGCTTACAAAAAACGTTGTAAAGATAACTCTGTCCTTAATTTGCAAGGGTTAAAATATATTAATAATCAATTAAAAGTAACAATAAAGTTAGCTAAGCAGTCATTTTTTACCAGGCTAAACTGCGATCTTAAACGAAACCCAAAGGTATTCTGGAAATATGTGAAGACATGCAGGAAAGACGATATTTCTATCCCAGTTCTTAATGTTGACGGCCAAATGTTAAAGGAAAATGTGGAGAAGGCAGAATGCTTCAATTCCTACTTTAAATCGGTATTTTCTCCGGGATTCTCTGGGTATGTGGTGGAGTCACCGAATAGTTGTTTTACTGGCATGATGGCGGATATTGATATTGATGTTCATGGTATTGCCTCTCTTTTGCGCGGCCTAGATCAGTCAAAGGCTACTGGCCCTGATGGTATATCACCTGTTATTCTCATTAAGTGTTCCGAGATTGTATCACAGTACTTGTCTATCATATTTAAAACGATACTTGAGACAGGGTTGGTCCCAATAGATTGGAAAGCGGCGAATGTGATTCCTGTTTTTAAATCCGGAGATAAGAAACTTGTAGAAAATTATAGACCTATATCACTAACGTCAGTTTGCTCTAAGCTTTTTGAGCATATTTTATATAGCGCAATGTTCAAATATCTTGATAGCTTTAACTTTTTTACTCCATCCCAGCATGGCTTTCGGAGTGGATTTTCATGCAACACGCAGTTAGCAGAGTTCCAGCATTACCTATTAAAAGCAAATGACAAAAATACGCAAGTAGACGCAGTCTTTCTAGATTTCAGCAAAGCTTTCGACACGGTACCACACAACCTTCTACTGATAAAACTAGCCTCTATAAATATTAATAGTAAGGTACTAAATTGTATACGAAATTACTTAAGTGACCGTGAGCAATGTGTTGTCTTAAATGGAAGTAAATCCTCAGTCGTTTCCGTGACTTCAGGGGTCCCCCAGGGTAGTGTTCTTGGACCGTTACTGTTTTTAATTTACGTTAACGACATTGTACAAAATATTCAGTCGACAATAAAACTTTTTGCTGATGATTGCGTTATTTACAGGGAAATAAATTCGACGAGAGACATCGAGATCCTACAGAGCGATCTAGATAAGGTAGCATACTGGTGTAACCAATGGAACATGAGCCTAAATATTGGAAAATGTAACCTCATTAATTTTGCTAGAAACGTCTCTAAATCTTTTACAAGTTATACTATCAAAAACCTGACAATCAGTAATGTCTCTGAATGTAAATATCTTGGCGTTTATTTTCACCAATCACTTAAATGGAATAAACATATTGACTACACAATTAATAAGGCCAGTAAAATGTTGTTTTTTATCCGTAGAAATTTCAAACACGCGTCCCGAGACGTAAAAGAAACTCTTTACTTCTTGCACGTAAGGTCAATGCTTGATTATGCGTGCGTTATATGGGATCCCTACCAGCAGTACCTGATCGATAGATTAGAGAAACTTCAAAATCAAGCAGCGCGATTTGTTAGTAACAACTACGATCCATACGCTAGTATGACAGAGGTTAAAACCATGCTGGGATGGGAGCCCTTGAGCATTCGAAGGCAAAAATTAAGATTGAAGTTTTTCCATCGCATTTATTATAATAATACTGGTATTAATAAGAATGAGTATCTTTTGGGGCCAACGTATGTTTCAGCTAGGTGTGATAACTCTAGAAAAGTTTTTGAATATTCCTATAAAACTAACAGCTTCTGTCATTCTTTTTTTGTAAAGACAATTAGAGAGTGGAACTTGCTGCCTGATGATGTGGTGAGCACCTTGGACAACAGTGTATTTTGTTCTCGGCTGTATATCTAATCTGTGCGGACAAGTGATCACTTTGTGTTCTTTATGTATGTGTGTTATTTCCTGCCCCTCCTACAATAATGCCCTCGAGGCGATGTAGGTACTCTGTAAATAAATAAAAATAAAAATAAATAAAGTGTGTGAAAGAAGTGTCGTCTGTTGTGCCGTTCACGCTATCTTTGTGCTAACCGACGCAAAATATAAAGTTGCAAAGAACTTATCTTCTGTTCAAAGAAGTGGGACCTGACGACCTGACGCCAATTACGGCGCGAAAACGAAGAACTGAAGCTGCTCGGCTACATGAAGCACGAACTCAAGGTGAACGTTTCGAGAACGCGAGTGGTTAAGCGTCCCCTCGTTGCTTGCGAGGCGACCGAAAGAGCGTTGAGGAAGCACGGTGGGGAGAAGGGCAGACGGCACCCATGCCAACCATGCGGAGACGCCATCATAGATTATACCAAGCGCCATACATCACGTGATTGTGACGTAGTATTTGAAAACTATTTAATATTTTTAAATATGTTAAATATAACTAGGGTGTGACAATTTTAAAAAGAAATACTTTTAAAGAAAATGATGTAAAACACATTACTCAAAAGCGCCGCCTGGCGGAGTGTAGTAGACGCACGTATCTGGACCGCGAAACCGCGCTTGTGTCCTCTCTTTAAGTTTACTATATTACTCTATGCGCTCGCAGCGCCCGCGTAGCGGATGCGCCTGTCCCTAACACGTGACCTGCGAGAGACCGCGAAAGGGCGAAAGTTCCCCGCCGACCCCGACCCCCCCCCCCCCAAACCCCTCCCACCCCTCTTCCAGTCACGCATGTGCGCGCCCGCTGGCTGGGAGCAGACTCTACTGGAACAAGGGGAGTGGTTCGGGTTCACCCATTACCGCGCGATTCCACTGCGTTGCGTCTCACTGGATCCGACTGGTTACTAGGGGTGTCGCGAACCGGCCGAGGTCGAGTTCGACCAGGTTCGACTTTTCGAACTTTTAGTGGAAATTTCGACGAACCTTGTATTGAGGTTCGACTCGTGTGCGCATGCGCGACAGGCTGGCCAGTTGGCTTCGGATTGGATGGTGATGGCTAAGGGACGAATCAAGGGCAACGCTGATTGGTTATTTCAGTTAATAGTGTACAAAAATTTAAGTTATTAACTTCTTCAGTGATTAGAACTAGTTTCTTTTAAATGGAACTGTTAATAAAATAAAATAACTAGGGCTGGGCAATTGATCGATTAACCTTCCGATTAATCGATTAAGGCTTTAATCGCGATCAAATATTTTACCCGGTTAGTCGGTTTTTTAATCGGTACACAAAAGAAGTTCGTTCCCAGCCAGGTGCTATGAGAAAGGTTCATTCCTCGCGCTCGCGAAGCGTCACGTGTTCGAGGATATACATTACGGTTCTGCCGAGGCCAGACGAACAAGCCGGGCCCACAATTGATCCCTGCGCGACCGCGATACTTCATGGGTTGAGGATATATTACACATCCTGCCCAGGCAAGACAAACAACAGAAAAACAAGCTGGGAAGCAAACAACGCCATGGTTACTTGTTCCAGTATTCGGCACGTAAAAATGGACGAGTTCACGAGTATGAAAGGAAATCTCGCTGGAAAGTTTGGGCTTAAGGTAAACTCCAGCGGTGAAGTTTTTAACTCGAAGGAAGTCCACTGCATCATCTGTAAAAAGCCGTTTTCGTACAGTAGAAGCGTAAATTCGCTTCAGTATCGCCTACGAGCGAAGCACCCATGTAGCTGCAGCAAGGACCATCCGCCAAAACACAGACAACAATCAACGCCTTCTCATCGAGGTTCCTTTCTCTGAAAAAGAAGAAAGCATCGCCCAAGCTCTGACTTCTTGTCTTCCTGTTGGAGAATGTGGACAAACTTTGTCTTTGGAGCTGGAGCAAAAATATGTGAGTCTTTGAATCGTTGAACTATATGTATCCTCAATTCTAATTGTCCATTGCGCCGTGTAACAGAGAGTAAAATAGGGATTCAAAGGCAAGACGAGTTGTTGCATTATTTTTAATATTTTATTTATAAAAATGAACGCAACCGATTAATCGATTAATTAATCGATTAAAGGGTGGCGATTAATCGGGTTAAAATGTTTAATCGACGCCCAGCCCTAAAAATAACCCTTTGCATAAAAAAAATTCTCCAAATCTAGACATGCTTGTATCAAGGTCTGGCCACACTGTCTACAAAGTCGAACCGGTCGAATCTGGTGAAAAGGTCGAAGGTTCGTCGAACCGGTTCGACCCAGTCGAACCCCGAAAGTTCGACCTAAAAATCCGGTTCGACAAAAGTTCGCGACACCCCTACTGGTTACACACACAATCGCGCGGATCGGAACTGTCCACACGTTTAAAACCGCGCGGATCCGTACTGGAACCGCTCCGATCTGACATTTTCGTACGGGGACATTCGTTTACAAACGGGCCCACATACACCCAAAGCATGTTTCAGAGAAACGCCCTGGATGTCTGAACCTTTCGGGACGACCGTATACACTTTAATTCACAAAACGTATGCGGCTCCGTTGAAGCTAGAGAGCAAGCATGCCTGCTACGACAGACAGCCCTGGCTTCCAAGGACGAAAGCGAACAGCAGACATATCTGAACTACGCTCCCGGATGCTTTTTGTCTGCGCTCTTCGTGAAACAATAAAAATGAGCTGCGACACAGCGGTAAGGCCAATAGCCCACACCAGATAGAAAGGTATAAACTTTCTAGCCTAAACCTCTCGGACCGAGTCAAGAGCATTTCAGTATTGCAGCGCGAGGTTCCGACAATGAGTGCATCGCTCTAAAGAATGCTTCCGCTGCATATGCAGTTAAGCATTCGGCATTTTATGCAAAGCACTCGTACATCAATCGCCGTACTTCAGTTCTACTCACCTGCCATGTAGAGTACTTTCGCGTCGTAGAACCCTCCTTTTGTTCGCGCGTCTCCGGCCCAGAGACATGGTACACCTTGTCGTCTTCAACTACTCCGCTAAAGTTCGCTTACATAGTCGGAACTCACGACAGACTGGGTCTTGTCGAGGAGAAATTCTACTAAAACATATGACATTGTAGAGCCCGGGCTGGATTGACAGGGTGGCACAAGCGCGCAAACAAAACGAGTTGAGAGCGATCGTTCATGGAAGCTCGGCGAAGCTTCTATGGGCGAAGCGAAAGGGCGAAAGTGGCGAAAGTAGAAAGTGGCGCGTTTGGCGTGCTCGGCATGTTCGGCATTTCGGCGGGCTTCTGATCAGGGTTGTCGGGTGCCCTGCTTGTCATATCTCTAACATCAGCGGTTTTATGGGCTCACGTTCCGTAATCGTTTTCTCGTGCATAGATTATTTTTCGTATTCATAGATTTGACGAAATAGTGGTATCCGAACGAACTTTACGTCCTTTGACCGTACGTCTGTCTGCACGTCAAAGCTTTTTGACGTACAGTCAGAGACAATCGATGTACAGTCAGAATCACCACCAAGAAATCTTGACGGCATTTCGCGGTGGCCGACTGCCAACAGGAAACCATCAGAAAGCCGACAAGCGGAGTCTGACTAGAGTTTGACTGTCGGTCAGAGTGACTTGTTGGGCAATCAGACGTGCTTGACGTACAATCAGGCACAGACAGGTGTCCACTAGAAAACATCGACTGCCAGACAGCGTTACATTGATGGATTTTTACTTCGGGATGACAACCCTTAGTCGGGTACGTTGTTCGGCTAGTTGGTTCATCTTAGTAAAACATAAAATAGCGCAGAAAAGACAAGGACAAGAAGTATACAGGACAGGCGTTAACGCCTGTCCTGTATAGCTTCTTGTCTTTGTCTTTTTTGCGCTATTTTAAATGACAATCCTTCCTTTTTTCCGGCGGTGTCTTAGTGGCCGTGCAAGGTTCTTGGTCAAAATACCCTTCGCTGTTGCAAAGCATCCAGCTGGTGGCAGACCATAGTGTTAACGAAGTTCGCCAGCTCCAGGGACGGGGCGCAGGAGGGGTACTGGCTGTATCCAGCGAACCAGTCGTTTGGCACTAGGCTGCTCACAGGCAAGGTCGGCTTCGCAGTCGGCGCCGGAAAAAACCGTTCTTCCTGACTGCGTGAACCTCGGTAGTGGTATCCCAGACATTTGTCCTTGAAGATGTCCAGTCGGTTGCAATAAGCCCGGGGTTACCCGTACCGCGTGAAAAGGAGGCGCCTGTGAAGGATACTCCTTCCGATATCGCTGGGCGTACACCGGACACGTGGTGTGGAGCACCGGTCGGCGTTCTGTCTCCTCTGCTCTGAGGGGTGTCGTTAGGGCGAGGTGTGCTCCACCAGGGGGTGTCCCGCAACCTGCACTGGGTGGTTGGGAATTACCCGCCTGGCGGGTGTTCCTTGCGTGCGCACCGCTGCTGGATGCGTCCAATATTGCCCCATGTTGTTCCCGAACTGGCCGCTGTTTTTGTCCCTTCTTCTAAGACCTAAAAAACGAACTGCCACTGCAGCGTCCGTCGCCGCCGCAGAACGTCGCCGCCGCTCGCCCGGCGGCGACGTTCGCGCTGCGGGCGCACGGATACTGACGCGCGTATCGTTGCTCTGGTTGGATACCCACTGACCTCGGCTTTGAATCTTTATATAGTGTGAAGCTGCCGACCCATCTGGATGCGCTGGTGTGCTTGGTGACAATACTTGGACAACTCGGATACCGCTTGCCCGCCGGAACTTCCCGATGCAGTCAACACTGGATACT